>JAJFDK010000252.1:0-14487 GCA_028637775.1 Xylariaceae sp. X167
TAGATCTCGCATACAATTACCCGATTTGGTTTAAGGTGAGCCTCCACGGCTACAGATCGACCTGAGACTATGCGGTACATAGGAGGCATGTACTTGTATCTCCTGCCAAAAGGAGCGCGCTCTGGTAAGGTATCGCAGCCGGGAGCTTCCATGTGCTCCTTTCGTACGGATGAATTCTCGAACAGTTTCTGTATTTTCTGTATTCGCATTAAGCGTCAATAGGCGATCTGTACTTGCAGAATACGGAATATGTACGGAGCAACATATGGAAAACCGGAGACGGAATAGGCCGGGTACATGAGAGTAGGGTGGTATTCCGTTTTTTACTGAGGCAGTACCGACTGGCCGATAAGAGCCGGGTGGTACTTGGCTCCCTCGTGAAGATACCTCCACGTGTACGGAACGCCGAGGACATGCTCGGGTTCCTATGTCACTCCTGCCTGGATAGTCTTAGTCCAATACCATCAGAACTGGCCAGAGCCCGTATAAAATACCACCCAAGGTACACGTAGCTCCGGACCACCCGAGCGTTTCCTAGTACCAGTTCAGCCTAGACAGGTACCTGAGGGATCACATCATCACCCTAGCAGGCTTAGGGATCAGCCCTGGGGCGGCACACAGAGACCCCTTACTGCGACGATTTTCGCCCTCATTGGTTACAGCACGGAATATATTTGGTAGTGTGCAAGCACGAGAGAGAAGATCCCTTGAGTTACTGCAGCAGAAAAGAGTCAGAGAAATCAATAGGTAAGCGTTACGGGTTGCAGTCCTCCAGCAAAGCAGACCCGATTCCCTCATTTGGAATATGATATCACGCTTCCTCCCCAGCCATTTTCTCTGCCTTTATTTTTTTATTTTTTTATTTTTTTTTTTGCCGCTCGACAAGTTCCAGCTAGACTTTACATGACACGCGACTTCGACAGGGAATCCTTGAATTAGCCAAGTACTCCGTACGCGCTATCTGCCGACGGTACGTTAGATAAACGGGGCTACGACGGAGAAGTTTGCGACCGTCGGTGGCTAGGCAGTGCAGCTGGTATGGGGTTTAACGAGACAAAATCATGAGAAATACATAACTTCATGCGATGGATGAGTGCAATTTGACGAGAGTCTCGCCGATTAGTACCTGGAGTACCGACCTGATCTTCTCTATTACTTCGTACATGACAAGAACTTACTCATAACGTCTCTCTCGCACCTATCTAGGCAGTATCTTAGGTAGGCAGGTAGTAACTCCAAGCATTGCACCAAGAGAACCTCACGGCAGACTACATACCAGCAACTTGTAGAAGAAAAGGTCACAAGCGACGGGTTGCGACCTGCATACCGTCGGGGCCAGTTGTACGTAACAACACTTCTTTTAACGGGTACCTACCTACGCCCTAATGCGAGCACTTAAGTCGTTTGCAGACGCTGCGAGGTTCTCGATGAATTGTATGCTAGGCAGGTTTTCACTGTAGTAATAGCAGGTTGAATGGATAAGACGTTTCTTGTCCTGTTTTACGCTGACTGTGGTTGTTCCGTGGTGCTGCGAGTTACGAAGTACAACCAGCATGTCAACAACTGGCATACGTACTATGCTCGGTTGCCCGGAGGGATTGCGGATTGTGTTAGTCTTCTCGGAACAATTACGGGGGCATAGAACAGGCGTTTCATGATAAGTCGGGCTGTCTACTACGGAATAGGGAGGTAAGGCCTGTAGCTCCGATTAGGTAGAGGCTCAGCACTTACAATCACTTTTACACGTGTAAGTATTCCGTATGGATTAGGTACGAAGTACGGGAGGCATTCCTGCGCATTGCTAACGCTCCAAATTACTCCGTAGTCTACGATAATCCGTACGCTGCCAGAATCCTGAATTATGAACTAGGCACCCAGCCTTCTGCGTGAAAAATTTTCGGAATCACGGAAAGAAATGGAAGCCTGCCGGGTCGGTTTCGCATTTGCAATGTTACCTCGTACCCTACCATATCACCTCCTGCCACCAACTTCATACGAAGTACACAACGGGGTCGTAGCTGCTCGTCAGGTCGAACACTGGGCAATGCTGGGCAAAATACGAGGTGTGATGGGTAAGTTTATGTTCTTGGCACGTACCGCGGGCCAACCATGGATCGATTCGGGCGGAACACAGGTAACTTCCGTACTCAACTGGAAGGCGACGACGATGTATCTATGGGGCCAGCCACCAAACGCACTAAAAAGCTACGTGATCGACAACATAAACTTTTGCCTGGTACCTCGTAGATCGTGTGGCGCGCGTCTGTGGCGCATGCACTCACGATGCCGAGGTGCGGATCCGATACCTACTCCGTACCTAACCTCCTACGAGTACTCGTAGGTGCAATGATCTGTTCCGCACAGGCCTGATCTTCTGTTCAGTGACTCCCAAAGGGTTCTCAGGCTATCGTTCAAATTGTACGCAGTACGAGTACCTACCCGCACTGAGGATCTTCGCTGCCACCAACTGATCTCGGTAACAGGAGTGGTTTGAGCCACACGGAGTACGTACTCGTACTCTAAGCACTTACAAGTGCGCTCAGAGGACCCGAGATGATCTACCTCCTCGTACTTCGTAATGAGTAGACAGAACCGAAGGCAATATCGTAAAAGGATATGGCCGATCAATCAAGTCCCGTAGTCCGATTATGTATTCGTAAGGATGTCTGTCGTCTGTGAACTCCCGGTCGCCCCGGCTCATTTGTGCCAGCTACCGTTGCGGGGCAACGACAACACACAATGAAGGTCAGCTGCTTTCTTTCCCGCTACCTATCCCCTAATCCCTACTCGTACCTGGCGATGGTTGATCTCGCCTGCACGCGTTTACGGCGGCGCGCTTAAAGGTCCCGCCTGCAGTTTCAAAGAGCTTCAACCCATTGATTGGAGGAAGGAGGCTGGGGTTTCATGATGATCCAGCGATTTGTTCAGGTTGGGTGGCGCCAACTATCCTTACATCGGCAAAACAGGTTCCATTTCCCCTGTTTTCTGTACGAAGTACGGATGCCCCATATAAAAGTTGTCGGTACCTACCGTAGTGTGTGAAGTAAGGTATGTCGTGCGCAGGCTTGGAAGTGGGTAGTATGGGTCTCTCGATGTGAGCATTCGCCCTTCATTGGCATCATTATCGCCGTTCTGAAACACTCTTACTCCGTAGTGCCCAACACTGAGTCGCATGAGGTTATCCAGATGCTTCTCTCGCTCTCGTGACGCCAAGTATTCGCCTTCGGCGCGCGCAAGCAGTGGCTGGCTCCCAGGCAGTTGCCATGGCAACGCATCGGAACAGACGATCGGGTAAGCACCAGCTGCAGGGATCGCACATATTATTTTGTATGAAGTCTTAATGAATCGGAGGCGCTACGCCGAGGCGATGGCGGGCGATGGAGGCTGGTGAGGGAGAGCTACAAATTTAGGCTCATTTAGCGTCCCAGCTGAACAACCGAGGTCAGACTAGCGCGCTTCGTACCTACACTAGAACACCAACAGACGTTATGGAGCGTCGCAAACCCTGGCAGGCCCGTACTAGTGGGTACGCTAGTGCGTATACGACGTCCCCACTGTGCGCTAGCGTGGCTACTCCACAAACGAGGTTGGACTCAGGTCCTAGCGTGGGCCGGCGGAGACAGTGTGCTGCCGGCCACGCACGGTATGGAGCTGGGGATCGCAGAGCAGTGGAGCAGTTGCGGTAAGGCTTGGCTGGGGGACATTCAGCAACTGTCTTGCCTGACCAGCTTCCATAGCGCAAATAGTGTATCACACCATGCATCATCGTACGCTTGCCCACACTGCCTCACTTTCCTGTTTCTGTGTGTTGCTAATTGCCTACCGACACAGCGATGCGTTTGCACACGACATATGATGTAGCACTTGCTTCTTATACCTTAGGCACTCCTACAAAGATACGACATAAGCGACGGAGGGCCCAATGGCAGAAATCCACGATACAATGGCTCGACGAGGGATGGAACATGCCTCGGCAATTCGTGCCTCAAACTGCGAGGGCTACGGAGAAGATGCGGACCGTGGCTGCCAGCCACACATATACGAGGGAGAATACATATTAGCGAGTCCCTATGGCGATTAATTTCTCCAGCCTTCGTAGTATTTTGCAGCCTATTGGGATCCGTCCCAACCCCCCCAAGCTTCTGCAACCACAGTGTCAGGCCACTGTAGCGCAGACAGACCACTGCGGGAGTCTGGAGATTGCTCCGTACTTTACTTACAAGTAATCCGTAGGCACGACAATTACCTGCCTAAATATCCCGTACACTGCCTCATCACGGTCCGGTACGGCACGCTCTTTATACTCGTACATACGCATGCGCAGTACTCCGTACATAGCATGCTGCCGAACGAGTTGCTGTAACGTACTTGTGCGCAGCAGCTACCGGAGGTGACGTTCCGTTGGCACCAATTGCCAACTGAGTGAGTGGTGGATGAGACGCAACATGAGAATTACTGGGCATAAGCACACAACCACTCTTACGACTGACATACGCAGTACTCGTACATGCTCCTGCTCATGTATGTAAGATAGTACCGACATATATTTACGGATTATGTACTCGTACTGCTGGAGATTCCAGCAGAACCTCACCCGGCCCATATTCCGTAAAAATGAATGGCCCCCAGATATTCCGTTCAGTATGCCCACCTAAGACAATACCGTCGTACAGTACGTAATATCAATCTGAGTACGGTTAGCAACTGTGGCACGTCTAAGCCGTAGTGCTACGCTGAGGTGACATCGAATAATGCGATGCACACAGTGACGTGTTGAGAACAGACACAGACCTGAGGTACCTACCGTACGCTGGCCCCGACGCTGGTCCCTACGCTGGCCTGCGAGTATGCTGGCCTGTTCGCTGGACGGTTCGCTGGACGGTCGTTGTACAGTTGCTGTGCAGTCGCTGTACGTCAGACGGTATGTGCTACAGTATGGAAAGGATGGGAATAGAGTGCAGCGGTATCCACCCGGCCCCTGGCGATTTCCCCGAATGCAAGGCGTTTGGGGTCGTCGGTTGTACCCGCCGTAGTATCGAGTACTCGATGAACAGGTACTCAGGTGGCGATGGCGGCGGTGAGAAGCTACTAGGCGGACACGTACCCCGTGACGTCTCGCTGACTTCACGCTGCTAGTTACGTAGGTACCTGCCTAGCTGAGGTACCCGTCGCGGTGGCTGGGGGTTGGCCCTGCGCGCAGTGGGGAGAGCAGGGGAGAGAGCAGGGGAGCAGGCCCAAAGCAAGGCCCAAGCAGGCCCAATTCGGGGCTGGATCTCACTCGGGCTATCAGGTTAGTCTAGCCGCTTTTGCATGAGGATAAACAGACCGCCGATTGTCGCCCCACCGGCAGAACCAAGATGCCTCCATACGAGCCCTGCACCTGGGCCGTCACATCGTGGCGGTCATAACACGGTTCCTTCGGGCTAAACCCAAGCGTGCATAGTTCCTATTTCATGCTCGCCAATAGCCGCCCTTCCCAGCTCACCTCCTTTTCTCACGTTTTTGCTTGCCAGCCCAACCACCCAACCACCCGCGGACTCAACCAGCCTCGACCATCTCAACCACCTCGACCACCTCAACCACCCTCAATACCCAACTAAGTGCGTATCCGCTCTTCTATTTTAGACGCATCTGCCAGAAAGAATCGAGACGAGAACTGAGCGATCACTACCGCCACTTCACAATCTCTCCTTTCTTTCCAGATCCCGAAAGAAGAGCAAGACCAATCTACCTGATACGCCTTTCGTTCGTCACGTTCGAAAGGTATTCGGGAAGATCCTTGCGCCAATAACGTCGCCAACCTGGACTTTGAGGCCCGCATCCCCGTGCCCTTCAGCATCTTCCCTCGTACCTACAAGGAAGCCGCCGAGGCCAACACTATCACCACCGAGACCCACGAGGAGTTTGAAGTCAAGCTCCCCGCCAAGCACGAGCAGCCCGGACGGGAAGGTCAACACTCTTCCGCCCTGCAGCTCTCTGAACGTCGAGAAGAGCGAGAGGAACGCTTTAGCGAAGAAGAGGTCCGTATTACGCGCGAAGAAGAACGTTACCGCCGTCCCGGTATCCGCCACGAGTTTTTTGAGAGGTAAGTCCAGTAGTCCCAGTCGTACTGTGTGCTGAGCTGTGCTCTGCGCTGTGCTGTGCCTGTGGTGCTGTGCAGCTGCGCGATCTGCAACGTGGCCCATGCTGCAGTCGGTGAGAGCCCCTGAAAAGGAGTCCGAGCGCTGACGGATTTTCTTTAATAAAGCCATCGCCCTCGTCGGTCACATTCCATCTCCTCATCCCACTCAGAAGAGGCCGTAGAAGTCGACCGTCACAACAAACACCTGTTCACCCCCGCTGATCGCATTGAACGCGAGTACCGCTCCCGCTTCACTCCTCCTGTCACCAAAGAGGAGTCCACTGCCAACAGAGTCGCTGTCGCTAGCACTACTGTTGATACCCCTACCTTCCGCCCCCAATTCTCCGAGACCATCTCCACGACGGAGGAAACAATCGACCCCCCTTCCCAAGCGCTTGTAGCGTATCAGGACGTAAAAGTCACCGAGGAGACCATCGAGTATCCTCAGACCACCCCGACGTCTCAACAACCAAGGATGGGATATTACGACGAAACTGGTAAGTTCTCACGCACCTTGTCGTCGCTTGCCCTTGTCATCGCTTGCCCTTGTCGTCGCTTACCCTTGCCATTCCTTGCCCTTGATGTCGTCGTCGTCGGTACTAACACACTCTACCCATAGGGCACCACCACTCTTTCCGTCAAAGCTTGCACAAGATGGCCGACCGTGTCTTCCACCCTGACGACAGCGTCGCTACCCGCGAGGCTCACCACACTCCCTCTACCCCCCGCGCTGGCAGCAATGGCCCCAACACCATTCCCAACACTGTCACCATCCCCTGCCACCACATCCGCATGGGTGACATCCTGATGCTCCAGGGCCGTCCCTGCCAGGTCATCCGGATCTCCACCTCCGCTGCCACTGGCCAGCACCGCTACCTCGGTGTTGACCTCTTCAGCAAGCAGCTCCACGAGGAGTCCTCCTTCGTCTCCAACCCCGCTCCCAGCGTCGTTGTCCAGACCATGCTCGGCCCTGTCTTCAAGCAGTACCGCGTCCTCGACATCCAGCAGGGCACCGTCACCGCCATGACCGAGTCTGGTGATGTCAAGACTGGCCTCCCCGTCGTTGACCAGTCCGGCCTCTACCAGCGCCTCACCACCGCCTTCAACGAGGGTCACGGCAGCGTCCGCGTTCTTGTCCTCAACGACGACGGCAACGAGCTCGTTGTTGACGTCAAGGTTGTCCACGGCTCTCGTTTGTAAACGTGGCCATTTACATATCTGTTAACCTCTAATGATGTATTTGCCACATGAATAGTTTTGTTTGGAATTTTGTTTACAGGAAGTCTAATGAACTATCAATAGGATAGGTCAGTGCGTTTGATACTACGATAATGGTGTTATGAAACTTATACAAGTTGTGTGTTTAATCGCCTTGATTGTGCCGTGTCGCGTGCCTTTGCTTCGTCTTTGTCTTTGTCTTGGTCCCTTGCGCCTCGCGCATCTTCTTCGAAGTGATGTCTTGTTTCATGTGCCCTCGCGCGCGAGTCCTCTTGTCTCTGACTTCTCAAACGTTCTATGTTTCAACAACCTTGGAATGTCTTAATGTCTTGTCTTGATGTCTTGTCTTGGTCATCCGTTGTCACATGTTGCCCATTGAGGAGCGCGTTTCCTCTCAACTAACTAGGTAACTAACTAACTACCTTTCGCATAGTACCTTGACTACTTCATGACTTGACCCAATCAATTCATCAAGACTCAGAAAGATTCGTTAACCTTTGATAGATCACGACATGGATATCACTTGCTATCATACGACATGAATGTCGGGAGGTCATCATGGACCATTCCAATTCAATGGGTAACCTCAGCAAGACATCGCCGGCCCGCATTGGAACCTCTCCGACAGATGTTCCGTGTTACTTCGCACTCTACAAAGCTTGCATTGGCGGTTCGAGTAAGTCTTACAGAGAAGCGCGCTTCTTGATATGTTGCTTGACTTACCCCAAATCATCACAGACTCATTCTACCACGATAGCTCGCCGTCTACTAGCTGTTTTATTGCTCTATGGTATCCAGTTTGACTTACAGCTTGGGGGTCTTCCAGCGCACTTAAACCCGTACTCAGCCACCCATTCATACGAACTACAGCCTGAGCCCAAGTCGCATTGAGTGCCTGTGTTTACGACTGTGCTAAGCAGAATTACAGCTTCTACTATCCGGAACAGAGCCACATGAGACTCGGAATCAAGCTGCGACCCATGGAAAATTAACTGGGGATGCCTTTACAACATTGCGCCCTGGAAGTCACCAAGGCGCGAGACCTTCGAGGCCCGCTGATAGCAGAGGACCAGTGTTACGTGCCTTCGAGCGCAATTATTTCAAGCAGTCACCACCCTCCACCAATTTCGTTGCTGAACGAAGGGGCACATCTGCTATTCTCACAGGATTCAACCCAAACATCCACCACAGGAGCGTGATAGTCATAGTCCTAATTGTTTGGAGTCAATGTCTCCGTTGAGCTGAATCAAGACGGTCGACAAAAAATGGGGGGACATCCCCCAGTCCATGAACTCTGGATTCTACGGACTCGCTATGAAGGATACACGTGCAGAGATGACAACTTGGCCGACCACCGTGCGAGAATTGGAGAAATCTATGATAGCTCATGGATACGGCAGTTTCGCGATCGCCCTGACAGTCACTAGACCTATAGAAAGGCTGCACGAAGTGTGGCGCGCACAAGGCCGTCATGCCGTCGCCACTGAGCGTAATGTCTGGCAACTATTCCTAGGGAGACATAGTTGCCCGAGCATTAGGATTTCGTGAGACACGAAGCAGCTCTCTCTTAAGCCTTGTCAAGATCGAAGAAATGTCGTCTTCGCCCTGAAAGAGTCGATGAGCAGTGCAGACTCCGTGCGCAACTTCGACATCTTGGCATTGCATGTCTCTCCAGATTCGCGGAACCTGAAGGACACGGGTAAGCCCCTTATCGATCACTTCGTTTGGGCACAGGAAAAGGGGTATTGATCTCAACTCTGGCAGAGCTCAGAGAGGGGAGGATTGCATTCGCTAACTGCGGATGCTTTGCAGCATGGAGTGTGGGTGACGTTGATTCTTCAAGTATGAACGCTGGGTAGTCAACGACCGAGAACTAATACGGGTCAAACCGGCGCGGCGAATAGCTGGGTGTCTCTTCATGAGAAGTTTGGACCACCGGTCTGTACTAGACTACAGCATTGCGAGGCTTTCGAGAAAGTGAATCATACGGTAAGCGGTTGAGAGCGTAGTGGCAAGACAACGGCATCAGCATGGATCATACGAAGACTTGATATCACGTAACGGATCGTTGCTGCCGGCTTTCGGAAATCTGGTTGCTGTGCACACTTGTTGCGCGCGCGCTCATATTACACACCTGAATGTACAAGCACGTACATTTCTATGTATGTCATACATAAATAGATCGCGTACATACACCAGCGTGGTGGTTAGTCGAGATCGAGCATTATCGTCATATGTTCTTCCTTGCCCCTTTTCTGTGTATATCCCGTCGACTACTTCAGATGAACCCAGCAGTCCCCGCAAAGAATCTTCCCACCGTTCCCGTTCTTCCACTCAAATATACATTGCACACTCAACTTGAGTTGTGCTTCACAGATGACTGGCGTAGATCGACAACCTTTCCGGGCACCAGTCAAGGCTATCTATTGACTGTTCGAAGACAGCGTACCTAACGTACTGGCTCCATGCCACCAAGTATATGGCTTGATCTGACTTCGCTTACCATCAAATTCCCTAAGCATTCGAGGTGTCTATGAGTCGACAGTCTCTCGGTTAAGATCCTGTCAGGGACGAATTCATGTCTTCGAACAACGGATAGATGAATCTCGAGTTGCCGCAAGGGCTTAAAGCTAGTCCCAGCACGTTACAATGGTGTTTGCGTTCTTGAACACTATTGTCAGCGACATAGGAATAATTGATATGAGTGTCTCGAATGAACTCGGGAATCACCACTATCAAAGTGTTTCTCGAAGCCGTCCATGACCCGTTTCAGATGTCTATCGTACGTTGTCCCGACCAGAAAGAACTGGACTTCCAAAGGGAAACAAACAAACAAATAAACAAAAAGAGCTCGTTGTGCGGCGCTGCAGTGAATGCAGAGCTAATCATCGACTACACACTCACGTCAGGTGTAGACTACTACAGTTCCGCTCTAAACAGCCAACGGAAGTTGAAGATTCTGGGACCTCTGATGGAAATGTGAGGTGTGTGGTGGCAGCTGCAGCGGCACCGAGGGGTCACGTCCTCGTCGCCACAGCCGGCATCCCCCGCCTTCGACAACTTCTCGTCCGTAGCTCAGTCGCAGTACTCTGGTGCTTTTCTCATCAGGTCCCGCCGCCAGCTTCATTGCAAATGGGTCAAAACTCATCTCGCCTCATAAATAACAACACAAGAGCGCATTCGGTCCACGATAGTGGCTGGAGTCGATCAGGGCGGGTCTCGTCGTTCCGGAATCGATGTTCATGATATTAAACCCCTTCGCCACAAACACCACAAAATAGTGTCGTGTTGCCTGGCTAATCCGCTATGCCGTACGATTGGGAGAGACCACGGTTCTTGACTGGGAGCGCTCCAAACAGTGCAGAGAAGGATGCCGGTGGCCTTTTCCGAACGCTGTGCGCAGGTGGTCCAAAGCTCGCTCCAGTTCGACAGCTCCTAGAGATGCAATCAATGACTACGACATACGGAATATCTGTAGTTACACGTTGGAAATCTCGGCTGGGCTTGACTTGAGGTTCCGCTGGGACGACAGCTGAGGCGTAATAAGCGCCGATCTCACGAGGAGCGAAGCAATATCATTACATGTCTCCTAGGGGAAGATCGTCCGTATTCCATACACATAACCCTTGAAGAGCATACGTCGCACCCTTCTCTCTGCTCCTATCCTATAGGTCTACCATGCTGATCCCTTCCAAATGGCGGCGGTTCTGGTATGTCAGTTGAACCCCTTGACGAGTCTTCGTTCCGCAGGCACTATTCGGCAGCGTTACCGAAAAAACAGCCGGAACAAATGGCCAACTTCACTGACAATTCAGGAGCGTCTAAATACTTCGATGTTACTACGTGCCGGTTTCTGTGTAAGGATTCCGCGTTTTTGAATAGGAGGTCTCCATGGAGATAGAAAACGCGGGCGATATAGGAGTCTCAGACCTCGAGGTATGGAGGCGACTCCCCGAATGAATACCTGGGAGGCGAGAGCACTCACGCTTTTTTCACCACGACGGGCAGTTCCAACCTTTAAAAACCGACTCGACGCTGTGGTAACAAGACCTTTCCTCTACCTATTGATAATGGAACTTTTCTTTGCTCGTTCACAGATAATAGGGCAGCACTGCCCTACCGATGTCCTGTGTATACCAACCCAATACCCGATCCGTGCATGTCAACATTCATCGGCACTCAATTGGGCCGCCGCCAGGCAGGAATCGAGCAGTACATCAGCATCCACCTCGGTCTCCATGATGCTTCCGTTCTAATGGCTCTCTTCTGAGCTACCTACTTAATGCCTTCTCTGCTCGATCTGCCCACTGCAGGGAACTCCAACAAGTGGTGGAGGCCGAACAAACTCCTTATTTGCTGGTCTCCGGTGTAAAGGGGTGGAGGAATACGACTAGACGACCGACCCTTCGTGGTCCCGCTTCACTACACAGGCACGGACTTCCTTCCTTTCACTTCTTTCGATCGGAAAAGTGGGTCTGTTTCACCGCCGCGCTTCGTGTTATCACGAGTTTTCACTCATCTTTTTGAGCTTCACTCCGGCCTGTGGCCACCCTCCGCCCTCCTGCCGCCTGCCTCCTTGTGAGAATGGCCGCACCACCTCCTCCTCTCCCACCTAGGGGAGGAGCTCCTGTCACTCCCTCCGCCAACCGCGTTGTCCCTGTCCCGTCCTCCCGTCTTTCTGGCATCTTCTCGTTTGACGTCCCTCGCGTTACCAAAAGGGCTCGTCACACCACTGGATTCTCGGGCCCGGACCCTCCCCTGGTTTTGGCTCTTCCTGACCCTCAACCGGCTTCCTCTCTCTCCGTCTCTATCTCCAAAGGCGTCACTTCACTCTTTGCAGAGCGAGACGCTGACTATCTGGCATGCCGTGAGGTTATGCTTGCAGCCTCCTCATCTTTGGACTCTGCCCTCGGTTCTTTCTCTTCTCCTGCCCACTGCAAGTGGGCTGAGAAGGTCACGGTTGCAATCTCTGGAGTTTTGCTGGAATTGTGTGCTGGGGGACCAGCTACTCCCCCAAAACTCACCGCCACCCCCCCTCCTCCGGCCCCCGCTCCTGCCCCTAGTCCCACCTCGCCAGTAGCACCACTAGTGTCGTCTCCTGCGTCGATAGCGTCTCCCACTATTGCTGCACCTGCTGCCCCGACCCCATCTGCCCCCGCTGCCCCTGCAGCCCCAGTAGCTGCTGGAAGTATGTCCTATAGTGCAGCAGCTAAGCTCTCCTCTGCTCCTGGTGCCCAGTCTGGCTCTGCCCCCTCCAAGCCCCAGGCCTGGCAGGTGGTGCAGGGCAAGAAGGGCGCTAAGGCCAAGCCCGCTGCTCCTGGTCCTGCTGCCTCCTCGTCTGCCCCTGCTGCACCTGCAGCAAGGAAGGACAACCGTGTCCTCTTCCGGGTGCCTGAGGACTCGGCCTGGCACAACGTGGAGCCCTTCCAGTTCCGCATTGCTCTCTGCGGCATGTTCTCTCCGGCCCTCACCTTGGTTGATCTGCCCCGCGCTCTGAAGACCAAGACTGGTTGGTCTGTTCAGCCTGGCAGTGAGCTCGTTCGGTCCAAGCTTCTTGGGCCCAACCAGACTCTTGCAGGCCTCAACATCACGGTGGACAAGTCTTTGGACTGGTTTGCCTATGTGGTTGACAGGGTTCCTGTCGTCACTCCTCCCGCTGGCCGCACATATGACAGCCTTCTCCGTGAGGAGTGTGAAGCTGCCACCGAACAGCGGGCTGTTAGGATTGTTCGCTCCCTCTTTACGAGGGACTCATGGGTCATCTCCTTTGCCTCCCAGGTTTGCTCCGGCTTCCGTCTTTTTGGCAGTGCTCCCGCCAGAAGCTTGGCTCGCAAGCCTGACATGGTGCAGTGCAATCGCTGCTGGGACTTCCATGACCCGCGTGAGTGCTCCCGGCGAAGGCTATGTGGCTTCTGCGGGAAGACGCACGGAGAGAACATGGGCCTCTGCGACCCAAGTCTCAAATGCGTCAACTGCAGGGGCCCTCATCAGTCTGATTTTGTTGACTGCATTGCTCGGCCAAGAAAGCATAACGGTAAGATTCACCGGTCTAGCAAAGCCACGCTGACTGCTCTGCGGGAGCTGGGAGCCTTGGCCACGGCTGAGACTCGCAGGGCCGCTGCAGCAGCAGCTGCTTCCGTTCTTCCCCCTCTTCCGCCCTCTCCTGCTGTCCAGGCAGTGGTACCTGATGCCGGACGCGCTGCCTCGCCTGTCGCAGTCACGCCGGTAGCCCAGGTGCCACAGGCCTCACCTACAGCTGCGGATGTCTATATGAGCGACATCCCAACTGAAGACCTCCTGGCCATGGCGGCGTCGTCGTCATCTGGTGGCAGCTCTCCTGTCATCACGAAGGTTCAGCCGCGGCAGCCGGACGGTACTCCTCCGCCCATGCCAGCTTAGAAGGCCATGCTATTGATGAGTGAGGAGGACACGGATGATGATGATGATGATATATTAACGTGCGGTGATAACTGAGGGGGGCGGAGCCCCCGTATCTACGACTGATAAGCGATCGTTATGCACGGCACGGCGCGAGAAGCCGGCGTTCCTGCTGACAAAGGAGATCCTCCACTACCTTAAAATTACTTACAACCGGCCCTGATTCCAGCAGTGCAGCGCACCATCCGTAGGAAAACCTCCCAGAGGCCAAAACCTAGAGAAGCCGGAAAACCAACCCGCGAGAAAGAAACCAGATTACCTCCGTCCCTTTCCCCTACTTCCTCCTGATGGCACCAGATCTCACCGGTGTCACGCAAAGGAGAGGGCCTCAAGGCTCACAGGGCTCTCATGTCCGGTCTCTCGCCTGATGACATCGTCCTCTACTCGGACGGGTCCATGGATAAGTCAACAGCCTGGGGCTTTGCAGCCTTCTGCGATAGCCGCAAGGTGCATTCTGCTAACGGCTATGTGCCCGACGGACAGGTATTTGACGCTGAAGCAGCCGGAGCCGCAGAAGCTGCTCGGTTTGCTGCAGATAACCTGGCTGTCATTGGCGACAGAGGCAGGGTTATCTTCTGCTTAGACAATACGGCTGTCCTTCAACAGCTTCCCGGCCGGGCCTCTGACAATTCGCAGGCTCGCTTTCTGGAGTTTCGACACCACGTGGAGCGCATAGGGCGCCACAGGGTGTCTCTGCACTGGTCCCCAGG
>JAJFDK010000253.1:0-14461 GCA_028637775.1 Xylariaceae sp. X167
GTACTCACGACCGCATCCCAAGACGTGGACGGGACAACACGGTAAACGAATGGGTCCGTGCGCTTGTCCCGTCACACTGTGCTCGACTTTTCCAGGCGCAGTCTGGTCGGCGCTTGGGCACCTTGCTCTACGATTCTCCTTGACTGCAGTGATTGCTGTCCAGACGGCGCCACGGCGCCGTTGGCCAATGAGTCATGATGTGTTCTAGCGCAGCTCGGATGGCGGCGCTCTGCCTCCTGCCTAGCTGCCCCGTTACAATTAGCAAACTCCAACAACTTCAATAGTGATGTAATTGCCTTCTGCGATGACATGACAGGGGTGGTGATGCATTTTCAGCCTCCTCGGGGTCCTCCACAACAGTAGGGTCAAGCTCCATAAAGTGAGTTTCAACAACTTGAACGAACACATCTTCAGCAGTAATCAGTGGATTTGGGGGGGTATTTTCATCCTCTGGATTCATCATCTCCTCGAGTGTCAACATATGAGAAACGTGATGCGAGGCAGCAGCGTGAACAAAAACAAGGTCTTCAGGTTCTTGCTGACACTAGATGATGCTCGGGACAGCCTGGGCTGTAATCAACGTCGACTATCTCCAACAGTTAATCACGGTCTCCGACTCCAATATCGACAAATAGTGTTCAAATATCCAAACGAGTGCATTCCATAGATTAATCAAACGATCAATATCTGCAGTGATGTTTCGTTCTATATTTCGTGTGATGAACAACAACAAGCTTCGATTGTAGTACCCTTTATGTGTTCGGATGATGCCATGTCACAAGGCTGATAGACGGACGTGACGTTGGCAGGCAGGAAGTGGATGGTGATATTCGGAGGAGGTGAAGTGACTTTCACAGCCGCCACGTGGGCTGAAAAGCTATCCAATATCAAGAGTACCTTCTGTCCAGGTTTTGTTCGTTCTATATGCTCGTAGAACGGCGAGAGGTACTCCTGGATAATGACAGTTGTGAACCACGCTGTCTTATTGAAACGCCAAACCAACTTGTGACCGTCAAAGTTGAATTCACGTAGGGCACGAGGCGCTCGTGTTTTCCTTAATATCCCGAGTTTAAACCGATCATCACATGTATCGTTGTTGGTAACAGCCACAGTGATATGATCTTTATTTGCCTTCCTGCCTGCTTCCGAAGCAGTGGCAAGGCCCGTTGAGGCAAAGAGTCGATAGTATAAGCCCATCTGGTCCATATTGTACATGTTCCCAACAGGAGTGCTGTCAACGTCGTTTCGAATTTTTTCCATATGCTCTATCGTAGCAGGCATCGTTAATATCTCTAGTGTTGATGCTGCCTCACCGTGGAAGACTTGATTCTTAATATGAAAACGACGTTGAAAAAGTGTACACCACTTTTCACCCAAGATTGGAGGGAAGTCATTTGCAGGTAGCCCGTTCCGTGTCTCCGAGCGTTCCATCCAAAGTTGTTGTGCCTTTTCCATCAATACTGCACAAGACGTGCGTATACCATGAAGTTGCAGCTCGAGCTGCCATTTATGAAGTATTGTCTCGAGTACAGGCCACTCGGAAGTTCGGAGGGTTTTATTATCTATGCCTGAACTGTCAAAGGTCATCGTCTCGAGCTTATTGGATGAGAGAATACGCGAAATCGTAGATTGAGATGCATGCATTCGGTACTTAGTGAGAAGCCACTGTTGAGCTTTTCGATGGGTCGGTTTAGTGGTTTTCTCCTCGTACCACTGATGGAGTCTTAGACGCATTCGGTTGCTCATATGATGCATCGTGTAGGCGAGATTATGGCACTAGGAAACAGGGGTGGAGTGCGCGTTTAATGTAGAAGAGGTTGGTGACAATGGTGGAATAGGCGATGCGTAGATCAGTACTACAGATGGGGTTAATCAGGGTGATATTGCAGATTGTGGTAGTGTTACGTTCACGTAACTGAGATGGATGTGAGTAATGAATAGGTATGGTATGGAAGCAGTTGTGATGATATAGTAGGAGTAATTGATGAAAAAAAGGGAGAATGTGAAGCTGAGAGACGCGAAAAAGCGCGGTAGAAAGAGAAATTGTGGGGTTGGTTAGAAGGAGAATGGAGAAGTCGTGTATGTAATAAGGACATATCGTATACTATAATCTAAATCAGCCTCGTGATCGGATGATAAGGCTCTCCCATTATACAGAATCTTGTAACGGTTAGTCATAAGGTTCGAATCCCTGTACAATCAACGAACATTTATTTTTTTCGGTACTTTGTCAGCCGTATAATTTGTATGGAAAGTGAGGTACCACCGGACCCCTTTATATAGATATATCTTCATTCAATTTGCATTTTGCGGTTGTTGAAATGAAGTTATGTAATTTTTATCAGTTCCGGCCAATCTTTATGCAAATTGATGTTTATGCGTGAGTCGGCCATGCAATTACAGGGGTACGGCCTGTAGTGGGGGATTTAAGTCGTTTTTTTCTTAAAAGTCGCTTTCTACTTCGTACCTAACCTGACATACCTACTCGTACCTACCTATCATCGCGCACTTGCAATTGACTTCATTTCAATGATAGTTTTGATACGTCAGTATATCGTCAATTAACGACGTCTGCAGGCAGGAGATGCTGATAAATCAATTCCGGTAGTGCTAGTATTCTCACTCTACTAGGCACGTAGTATAATCTGCTGCTGCCCCACTTTATGGGCCGTTCTTCTTCTTCCTCCTCCTCCTCCTCACACACTCTCTATTTTGCTGTTGATTATTCATACATTAGGCCTTCAAACCCGCGACGCTGGCACCGTGATTGAGCGGCCAAATAACTCAATACTGCTTTCATCTGTTGTTTTGCCTATATTTGTGCTGAAAAGACGCCGGCAAGTATTACTTACGCCTCGAACCTTATTGAGATTATTCTGATGCTCATCGAATGCCGTAACGTCAGCTTCATTTAGAATAAACTCGACATCGTCATCGTCACTGTCGCCGTTGCCGTCGCTGTCGCTACCACTGCCGTTATGGCCACCGTCACAATATATACGCGGAAGCTGTCGTGCCGAATAGCCTTCTGCTGGTTCGAGGGGAATATAATCAACCTCTGAACCTGGTAAAGGTAACGTGCCTCTTTCTTCCATCTGTCGCCTCTCTTGTTCGTCCGTAAACGCGTGCGCCACCTGGATTGGATTTCTGATAACTAATTCAGCGTGTTTTTGAATTCATGCAGCGACCTCCGGTATCTCGGATAATGTGGACGGCAAACATCGAATGGCTTGCCATCTTTCCTAGCCAGTCTCGCATGCTCTCCAGCGTTCCGCTAATCGAATGCGTTC
Organism: Xylariaceae sp. X167; assembly: GCA_028637775.1. NCBI lineage: Eukaryota > Fungi > Ascomycota > Sordariomycetes > Xylariales > Xylariaceae > Xylariaceae sp. X167. The sequence goes on from JAJFDK010000253.1 coordinate 3,291, forward strand.
TTCCAAGATAGGGTCGTCAACTATAGAATCGGGAGCGCCGGGGTTGAGAATATAGTAAGATCCCTCTACCGATATAAAGTCTGATATCTCCAGCGCTTTGAGTCTTGATATCTGATACTCTTATTCAGCACGCTGTGCAGCTCTCCCCTGTAAAGCTGGACGTTTCGGCCCTGATTCCCTTATCTGCTTAAGGTAAGCTGTTTCTTGTCTTGCCAATCTCTTCATTTCAGCTTCTGCTTCTCGGCGTTCTCTCTGATCAACTTTTTCTCTAATCTGGGCGGCAGTCCATGCTCCGCTCGATACACCCTCTACCTGACGTTGTGATGTCTTATCAAGAAACTGGTCCAACTTCTCATCCGAAGATTTCTGCGATCGCTTTAGGTGCGTTTGAGTCATCATCCTCACTTCTAACGCAGCACACACGTCATTAAGATTCTATCGGGCTGGACTACTGAGTAGTTCCTTTCTTCTCATCCAGTCGTCGCTCTCAAGTTTCCGTTTCATGCGCCGTAGTGTGACAGTCACTAATGCTTGAGGAAACAGCGGTTCCTGTTGGAGCTTGACGTTTTCTTTAATTCTGCTGTGCACTTTGTCGCTGTAAATTTACCACAAACCTGCGTTCTTGAACGCATCCCTGATGCGCAGTTTGGTGAATACATCTTTATGTATAATGCTCCAGGCCTCCAGGAAGTCTCTTCGAGAAAATGTAAGTCGGCCCTATTCTACTGCTTTCTGAAGCTGGCCACGTTACGCAGGTTTCAACCACTTATATATACCGACATCGAGTGGTTGTAAACGATGTGAAGTGTGAGCCAGTAATGTGATAGGTATTATTTCGAAGGATTTTCAATACAACAGAATGTCGGGTTTTTCGTGGGCTTCGAACCCATCCATGACGAGCACGCGATATATTGAAGGTGATATTCGTATCTTGCCGCTTTTCGTTAATGCCTGGCAAGGGTCGCCATCTTGTGGATTGATTGATGATGGATATCTAAACCACTCTTCGATTGTCTCCTTGAACCCTGATCCATTTCGAAAAGAATGTTCGATGAAGTGCTGTATCTATTGGACGGCTTTTTCCCGTTGTGATCACTTGACTCGGCTTTTGTGATGATCACATCGTCGGCAATCGAGGTATGTATATAATCATCAAGTAATACCTTTGCTTTCAAGATCAGAAACGATGGAAATGACTCTCCTACTGCTGATATGCAATCAATTGCAGTAGGACTTTCCGGGTTACCTGGGGAAATCATAACACGAGGACGTTTTTTTTATTCCGCACAACCCATACCTTCATCGCTACATTTGAAACTCCAATAAAGAACGGTGATTCGTCGAAATTCTATAAGATGTGTGGTCTGACCTTAAAAGTGACGACGATAGCTTCGTATTCCTTCAAACAGTCCTCGATACCCTGTACATCCATCTCCGCTGCTATGCGGTACCCATCGACATACTTGACATCGATGTCTTTGAACTTTGGATTTTCTTGTTTCTATGTTGCCACCCAGTAATATGTGAGAGGCTTTTTCAGGGGTACAGGCTGTTGATTGCATAGAAAAGTCGCATACCCAAGCACCGTTCCAGTCGTCAATAGAAATTGGCCACGCTGGATAAGTTGAACGAATTGGTTTATGACATCGTTCTCGGATGAGGATAATGCAGGCAGTCGACCAATATCGCTGAAGCCAGGTATTCTGCTTCATTTTTCGTATCGCGCGTTGTATTCTTTCACCAGGCCGTAGGATACGTTGCACCGTTCAGCGCATTTTTTCAATGTGAGTCTTTTGCTGCGCGTTTCGCGTTGTTGCCTGTATAGTTCCACTGCTTTACGGGCCGCAGCAGCCTTGTCGACATCGTACCGTAATTGAAGACCTAAAAATTCGAATTATTTTAATAGGGAACGCCGCTATGTATGGTGTCGGTGAAGTTGAGATTATACGTACGAGGCTGTACTGCGTGACAGAACTGCAAATGTTACGCGTACCCTGTACTAATCATAAGAAAACAAATTTTAAGAAAGAAACGACTTAAATCCCCCACTAAGGGCCAGTCCAGCAGGTTGAAAACAACACCGGCCCTACCTCTATTTTGGCATAGTGGAAACGAGCAGGCAAGGGGGTTTAGAAAAATAGAGGTAATGGAACGTACTGTAATGTAGCAGTGGGGGAGTACCTGGTTTTGTAATGGGAGATCCAAACTAGTCTGGGTCTTAATTGGCCAGGGCAGATCTAAAACTCACCATCTCCCAACTGCAATAACTTCACCAGATCTTGGGTTACAGACATGCCGTCTTTTGTTATATTGAATTAATTGCCGTATCTATCTACATTTCAATTTCCATCTTCATGCGACATCTGGTTGTTGTGATGCAGGGCTGGAAATTTGATTCTTTTAATACCTACCCATGTACTAGTGTGTAGTGCTAGATACTAGCTAGTGTTCTGTACCTCAGTGGTGCTTGGGTAGATCCAAAACTTACCATGTGCCAACCGCAATAACTTGGTCAAAATATGAGTTACGGATATGCTGTCTTCTGTTATATTGAATTAATTGCCGTCTCTACCTATATGTCAAAATGCATCATGGTGCAAAATCTAATTGCTGTGATGCGTGGCCTGGAAGATAGGGGAGTTATGATTTACCTACATTCTTGTGTGTAGTGCTAGTATGTTAGCCTGGTGTGCATATGCATGGCACCACACTAGGGCTGGTACTTCTGTGTTGTACACAGATCGGGCTCAGATGTATCTTTTTGTGTGCAAAACTTACTATCTGCCACCACCTGTAACTTTACGAAAAATGGAGATAATTTGAATCTCTCAATTATTGTATTGATTTAATTGCCTTCTCTAGCTTTGTTTCAATTTGTATCGCGACGCGAAGTCTAGTTGTTGAGATATGGGGTTCGGAACATGAAGGACTTTTAGCAGACCCCTGTCACTTTTTAGTTCCGAGCCCCACAAATCACAAAATAAGAGTGGGTCTTGACGAAATGTTCTTCGAATGAAAAAAATGAACATCGTTGAAAAGCTAATTTTTTGAGGAATACGAATTTATACTTTGTTTTTGCGATATAATTTTTTTAAAGAGTTATATTGGGGGACAAAGTTGGGGCTTTAAGTTAACATTTTACTATGGGTGTCGGATGATCTGAAAATCTGAGCCCTACTTCGCTGGCATATATGGCAATTTGTAAAGGTGTCAACTTCATAATACATTGAATAGTCATTATCATGTCGCTGATGACCCTTTCTCGACGTCCAATGAAATGGTACATCTTTTCGAAAGCTGTTATGAGGTCATCGATGACTTTTCGTCAACCGTCGACGAAATTGTACATCCCTTTCAAAGCCATTATGAGGTCATCGATGCCCTTTTCTCGACGTCTGATGTAATCGTACATCCCTTTCAAAGCCGTTATGAGGTCATCGATGCCCTTTTCTCGACGTCTGATGTAATCGTACATGCTTTCGAAAGTCATTATGAGGTCATCGATGCCCTTTTGTTAGCCATCGACGAAATCGTACATCTCTTTGAAAATCGTTATGCGGTCATCGATGACTTTTTGTCAACCATCAACGAAATCGTACATCACTTCGAAATCCATTATGAGGTCATCGATGCCCTTTTGTCAGCCATCGATGAAATCGTACATCCTCTCGAAAATTGTTATGAGGTCATCGATGACTTTTTGCCAACCGTCGACAAAATCGTACATCCCTTTGGAAATCGCTATGAGGTCATCGATGACCTTTTGTCAACCAGATGAAATCGTACATCCTTTCGGAAATCGTTATGAGGTCATCGATGACTTTTTGTCAACCGTCGACGAAATCGTACATCCCTTCGAAAGCTGTTATCAGGTCATCGATGCCCTTTTCTCGACGTCCAATGAAATCGTACATCACTTCGAAAGTCGTTATGAGGTCATCAGTGACCTTTTCTCGACGTCCAATGAAATCGTACATCTCTTCGAAAGTCGTTATGAGGTCATTGATGACATATACTTCACTTTTGACGAAATCGTACATCTTTTTTGAGATCGTTTGAGGGTCAGCAATGATTATTTCTCAACCGTTGATGAAATCGTACATCTTTTCGAAAGTTGTTATGCTTAAAGTTATTGTACGAATCATTATTTTCGAGTGTAATTTCATGACTTAGTCATATATCTCATCTCCTTATATCTGTCCTCGATACCTTGCTGTACCTAGCAATATGTTGCCGGTTGTCACATTCCCCTTCCCCTAACCCCTTTTTAAACATTATTTCCCCTTGTACTGATGTAATTCCCTTCCCCCTTTATCACCTACCCATAAATGCCCCCTTCTCTCCTATTCTGTGCCTTCTGTTTATTGTAATATATGTAGTTAGCTATAAATCTCTCTGTTTTGCTCCCTTTCTAGTTAACAAAGCAGTACATCACAGCAAAATCACTACAAGATGTCTCAGTCACAGCCTCCGCTAGCTGGCATCAGTTGCCCCCTATGCACTTCATCTGTACAGCCACCTAACAGTGCACTAGCCCTATCTCAACAATTATGTCATCATCTATGCTCATTTATTTAGTTACCTCCTATTACTCCCTCCATTCAGGCATCTAGCAGTACAAATCCTAGTCAACATGTACTTTTGAAGCCTACATTATCTTCAACAGTACCATCTCCGTATCATTCAATGGTACAAGCAGCTGCTGGTTTCTTAGAAGCTATTCCTCCCTTAGTGAAGGTCCATCTACCTGCCTTACAGAGAACAATTATGCCTGGTCACCTACGTGCCTTCACTGAATCAGTACATGAGTTACGGACCCACATTTCTGACAGGGGTGAAAACCAAGCCAATGAGCTCTTGTTACTATTCCCAGAGTACATCTTCTCTCAGCAAATGAGAATGCCCCAAAGTACCTACCTGTGCCTACTCAGCAGGCTCACCACCCATACTACTCTGAGACCCACCAAAAAGATCAGCACCAACCAAAAGCTAATGATCTTCCCCAGAATGTGTGCCCAGAATGAGGCACAGAGAGACTCTGCTTTTCACTGGGGCCATTCAGCTACAACAATAGGTAAAGCCTTCTCTGAGATACTTGACAGCCTGGTCCTTCTAGCGGCCTTTGTTATTAGGCCCATGCACTTGGATTGTACCGCTCCGGAAATTTTAAACAATTCCAAGATGCATCCCTACTTCAGAGATTGCATTGGGGCAGTGGATGGCACATTATTACATGCCCATGTACCTGGGGAGGCTGCTAGGCACCATAGATGCAGGAATGGATACCTGGCTCAGAATGTGGTGACTGCTGTCAACCACAATGGTAGTTGTTCCTTTGGTTTAGCTAGTTTGAAGAGCTCCATGCATGATGCAAGAGCACTAAACATAGCTGAGAGCCAGGGGTTCAGGGCCCCCCAGGGAAAATACTACCTAGCTGATGCAGGGTACTCACATGGAAAAGGATACCTTTGTCCATATCTAGGTACCAGGTACCACATACAAGAAGTAGAAGCCTTCCAGCAGAGATCAAGAAACAAAGAGGAGCTGTTTGAATTAAGGCACAGTTCATTGAGAATTAATGTTGAACAGTAATTCGGAAAAATGAAAAGGAAATAGAAAATCATAAGGGGAACAGCTCCTGAGTATGATTTGAGAACACAAATGATACTTTTGTATGTGGTGTGTGGACTACACAATTTGTTTGGCTTGGTACAGCAGGTACCTGCTGATCCACTGCAAGGGGAATCTGTATGGGAATACATCTCTGGAGTTTGGTATGAGAGACACCTAGCCACCAGAACGGAATTGAATCTCCCTCCTTTACCAGACCTAGAGGATGGGAGTGCATTTGATTGTGTAAGAAACATCTGCTCAAAAGAAGAGGTGGACAGAATAAGAGATGAAATAGCTACTGCTATGTGGGAGGACTATTGTACTTACACAGAAGGAATGGAGGTAAAGGATGAATGATGGTACCAGGGCCCCTACTTATGTACAATTTGTAGTAGTCTCTGAGGAGACCTCACTTCTGATTCACCCTCTACAGCCTATACACATCGCACGAACACGAAAATTGGAATACGGATAGAATCCGCTCTGATTTTATCATGAAGCAAACGGCATGTCCGTAACTTGAATATTGCCAGAGGTATGAGATCCGGCATGTGTTGAGTTTTGAATCTGCCCACCCACCTGGAACCTGGTGGGCACTAGGCCCTAGCACCACCCACTAACACCTAGGTAGGTCCCAGTAGACCCAACTTCCCCATCACACAGCACAACAACTAGATGTCGCACTGGGATGCGATTTGAAATGTAGATAGGGACGGCATTCAAATTAAACGAGAAGCAAACGACATATCCGTAACTTGATTATTGCCAGAGTTATGGGGTCCGGCAGGTGTTGAGATTTAGATCTTTTTAGCCCCTCCACTTAGTTAGTATTAGTGTGCGTGGGTCCATTCCATCTTCATCATGTTAGATCCCTACTCCTGGATTTTAATGATAGAGCTTTATCTATGATTTTAGTCTTATACCTTTCATCCACAAAAATACACCATGGTATAGTGGTCATGTGCTGAACTCTGATAGACCTGTTCGAGTCTGCATGTGTCAGCAGTAAACACCACCTCTGTCTAGGTCTTGGATGAGTCAGCCTCCTAAAATATTATTTTTTACATTTACCTCACACAGTGTGAGGAGTGTCAATAACACCTTTTGCACCGTGCATTGTATAAAGTATTTTTATTCATATATTATTCACACAGTTTGAACACACGGTGCGACACTCATTACACATTGCGGAAAAGTGGTCTATTTTTTTCCGACACACGTTGTGAAAACACAATGTATATAAGTATGCACACAGTATACATCATTACTTCTTATCTCCACTATCTCTTATCTCTAGCCCTATCCTTATCACTATCCCAGTGGAGGCTCAAATGCAGCCTTATCCTAAACTCATTGCTCTAGCCCAATTAGGCCCCAATTATTCTTAAAAAACAGTATGTTCACCACATTGAACTCATCCATCACCCCTTTTCGTGCAGCCTTATCTATCTCTTTCCATAGGCCAAGTTCCTTTATAGATACATAAGCCTGTCTTGTCAGGGTACCTCCATCTGCACTCAACAATACCTCCTGCCTCGTACTAGCCAGAAATGAGCTAGACACAGCTTTGATCCCATCCATCAACCCATCAAGCTGGGTGCTGCTGCTCTGTCTAGCCTGTTTTGACTTTAGGTCACTTGTACATGTCTGGTCCAACGAGGGTCTCTTCCTTTTCCTAACCCCTACCTTTATTACATCATCCTCCCTGATGAATGTGCCTGATTCAGTATTAGGGCTCCTAGCCAAGTTAGTAAGTACATGTGTTAGTTCTGGGTAAGGAGACATACCTAGTGCTAACAGGTACATTCATCTGTGTATCCATTCCTATTCGTAGGCCTGACTGCTGCAGCCCTTTTCTAGCTTTCCTCCTTAGCTGGCTCCCCTGTACACCTAGGGCTCCTGTAGCTAAGTCACTCCCAAATGCATCATCATACAATTTTCCTGATGACATACCCTCCTACCTTATCCATCCATCTTTCTCATTCCCATTCATTGCTAAGTGACGTCCCCATAACTCATCTGGTCCATCAATTGTACCATTATCTAGCAAGGTAAATGCTAGGCCAGAGTAGTCACTGTCCATAAGCATTCCGTATGGCTTGTACTTAGTCCTGAGCTCAGTCTTGTACTTCTCCTCCAGCACCTTATCTGTTAGGTGAGGTATTAAGCTGTATCACGCTGTCTGGCAGAACCTGGTCTTCACAAAGTGCCAGGCTTCAGCAAACCCCTGCTTGTTGCTAGCCTTCATCTTAGCTGGAGACAACATTCACTGTCTCCTAGCCTCCACCAAAGATCTAAGAAACTGGACTGTAGTGCTTCCTATCCACACATTTACTTTCTTGTCTTGTATCCTGAACTCCTCATTTGATTCAGGCTCCTGGGGGTGCTTCAGGTAGGCATCTGCTAGGTACAGTGACACGTCTACTTGAGACCTGGGTGCTCTTGCTGGCTTGGGAGAGTCTGATCTGTCAGGTACATGTATGTTGGCTGTCTGAGACATGGAATCTGGCAGGGACTGATTGCTGAAGGAACCTGGCCATCAGTAATACATTAGTACACAGCCCTGCTCATGTATTTGGAACAGGTACTTACTGCCTGGCTGCTCATCTATTAACATCTCACTAGTGTACTCCATATTGATTGACATGAATCTGATCCGGCAGTGTAATTGTCTGTGATCTGTGCTTGGTTCTGATCTGAACATGTGTGTAGGTAGGTAGGTAGGTAGGTAGGTAGGTAGGTAGGTAGGTAGGTAGGTAGGTAGGTAGGTAGGTAGGTAGGTGGGTAGGCAGGTAGGTAGGTAGGTAGGTAACCAGGTGAGTAGCTAGGTAGGTAGGGAGATAGGGAGGGAGATAGGGAGGAAGCTAAGTGGATCAGGAGTTTGACTAGATAGCTTGAGATACAACCATAGCCTGATTTGACAGCTTGATTATGGCCCTAGTGAGTACTAGACCTAAAGTAGCAAGTGCCCACGTGGAAAAGTACAAGAAATACATTCGTTTACTTGTTTCATCAATTCGGGTTAGCCCGGCGGGTCTGGTTGAGCGTTTCGTTCTGTTGACCTGGACTGGCTCTAAGTGTTCAATGTGTGGGTTCAATAAGATCAGACTCACGGGGACACGTACGGACCTCAGTGGATTTAATGTCCCACAGACCCGTACCGGGTCACGTAATTCTCTGAATTCAGCAGCTGAGCGGCCCCTACAAGCATCTGCCTAGACCTTGTCGGCGGGTGACAAAGTGATGTTCGCGGGCTGGCACGGCGTGAAGCCACAGCTGCCGAGTACAGGCAGGTCCAAGTTACCTTTTATGTAAGTATATCCTGCTGCTAAGGAATGTAGGAAAAAGCGCAAAATAGAAGCTCAACTGATACGTCAATGTATAGTTCTTTCGCTACGTACAATCGTTCTTGTACAAGGGAAAGGAGCTATGAAGCTGATGCATATAGAGGTGTCGAGAGAATGGCATTAAGTATTAGATACTCCACATAGCTCTGGCTTACCGGCAGCTGCCGCCGATTGCGTTTGCTTATAATCAGCACCAGAATTCTTCCTGGCCGATGACCACCAGTTGAAATTCTGTAAGTGGGTGTTACGATCAGGTAGAAAGTCCTGACACCTTGTACTGATGCTATGAACAAAGACTCTAAACTAGGGAAGAAAGAGCGAAAGAAGACTAAAATTACATGAGTAGGAATCCTTCTTATACTCTGCGTCCTCACGTTCCGTGGTGGGGGATGGCTTAGCTCCATGGTGGGCGACGACAAGGTCTGTGCTTGGAGACCACATGGTCTGAGCGTGAATCTGTGAATAAGCGAGCTCGTGGGGGTGACGGCGAGCTCTGTTGTAAAGGTGAGCTGGTCAAAGCGTCAGCCATGTAGAAGGGAGCTATGTGGATGATGATGACAAACTCAGGGAGGAGTATTGATACGCTCTGGGATGAGGGTTACTGCTTAGATCTTAAGCACAACTGGCATAAAGAGAAATATGGGCTCAAATGAAGAGGACCGGCTTCGCCATTTCATTTTATATGTATGGACGGCTGAAAGACAATAGGGGCTCAAATGGAGAAGCCCGGCTTCCTCATTTCGTTTTATATGTATGGAGGGGTAAATGGTGAAGCACGGCTTCCACATCTCATTCTATATGCATGGATGGGTAAATGGTGAAGCACGGCTTCACCATGTTATTATATATGTATGGAGGGGTAAAATGGTGGAGGTCGGCTTCCCCATTTCATTCTAAATTTATGAAGAGGTAAAATGGTAAAGCCCGGCTTCCCCATTTCATTTTATATGTATGGAGGGGTAAATGGAGAAGCCCGGCTTCCCCATGTTATTATATATATATAGAGAGGTAAAATGGTGAGGCACGTCTTCACCATGTTATTATATATCTATGCAGGGGTAAATGGTGAAGTCGGGCTTCCCCATTTTATTATATATGTATAGAGAGGTAAAATGGTGAAGCTAGGCTTCCGCATTTCATTTTATATGTATGGATGGGTAAATGGTGAAGCACAGCTTCCCCATTTTATTCTATATGTATGGAGGGGTAAATGGAGAAGCCCGGCTTCCTCATTTCATTTTATATGTATAGAGAGGGAAAATGGTGAAGCTAGGCTTCCGCATTTCTTTCATTCTATATGTATGGAAGGGTAAATGGTCAAGCCCGGTTTCCGCATTTCAATTTATATGTATAGAGATGTAAAAGACAATAAGGGCGCAAATGAAGAAGCCCGCCTTCTATATCCCATGCCAGCATCGTACATAGAACTCTATGGCTAGAGCCGAGTGTCATGGAATCGCAAAGGGTAAGGACCCACCAGGTAATGGTAATTACCATGACCTCCCTGACACCTACCTGGGACTCGGTAGAGGACACACGACGTACCCGGCACCTATCCGGTAAATGAAACAGGCTGGACAAAGACAGTGGTGAAAGCCCTGGCTGAAGTTAACAAGCTTCACAGAGATGAAAAAATCTCTGCTTATGAGATAGTTGTTGCCATTCCAGTTAGCATCACTGCATCTCTCAAACTCTAGATTGAAACGCTCTTATATGACTTAGTTATTCAACACAGCAGCTGGAACTGTACAGTAGAGAATGTTGTCAAGTGAAAGTGTAATGTCAAGTCTTTTTTCAAGAATGAGACTGGCTTGTGAGAATTTGTTCCTGTGAGTCATAATATGGACGTATGCCGTGTCATCATGTGAGGTGATGTCAAGAAATGATTTTATTTTGAGCACTACGCATTACAGTAGATGTGACGGGACAAGCGCACGGACCCATTCATTTACCGTGTTGTCCGTCCATGTCTTGGGATGCGGTCGTGAGTACGTACCGCCATGGCAGGTGCCGGAAGCTAGTAGAATGTGCTGGAAGGTTGTGGAAGGCTCCGGAAGGTACCGGACAGTTGTGGAAGCCGGCAGAAGCCGGTGGAAGCCGCTGGAACTCTGCGGAACCTCGCGGAATCCGGCCCCTGCTTACCAATGCTGACCAATGCTTACCAAGCTGACAAATGCCGATGGAATCGGGTGGAAGCAGGCGGAACCGGCT
>JAJFDK010000254.1:0-14322 GCA_028637775.1 Xylariaceae sp. X167
TAGGTCTTCAGTCAATCAGCCTACCCGGTAGCCACCGGGTAGGTCTCCAGTCACTCACGACCGCCGAGGCCGTGACAATTAGCAGCTGAGTTCGTTGCGGCAGCAGCAAACAATGACAATTCATGCCGTTGATCGCATCGCCGGCATACCCAATAGCAAGTTCCAATACGCTGATCGGGGAGAATCTCTCGTACGAAGACGCCTTCGTTTTTTATCCAACTAGAACGACCCTTCTGACCTTTCTTTGCCACGAGGCTGTCAAGAGTAAACCGACGGCCTCGGGGCGTGATTAATGGGACTTGAGATATATCGGAGTCCTCGGGTTGTCCGTACGCCGTGCCGACATCTGAAGAATGAGAATTGGAGACTGAAACCAGGCTTCTAAGGCCTTCGAGTTGCGTAATTAGTGACGGCCGCAAATGCGCAGCCAGAAGATTGGTAGCCATAGCGACGGTGATAAGGTTGACTGTCACGGCGAGGAGGGACAGATTGTAGGGGCAAGCCGGCTACAGTATATTCCTCTATGTACGAGAAACGAAAGCATGAGGAGAGGAAAAGGAAAGCTACGGAAGAGGGCGGCTGGGCCCGCGCTATATACAGAGAAGGCCTTTGGCACTTCGGGGATCCTGTCTTCCTCCCGTTCTCCCTTCCTTGCCCACGCAAGGGAGGACTCGTCGGATAGCGCCCTTGCGCTCCGGGCAGCTTCCGAGACCTCTTGCCGTGTTTGCTTATGAGACAAACGGCAGGTGTCAGGTGTTTGCCCTCCATGGTGGCAAACTGCGTTGCCTTGTCTCGCCGTGCGATCCGTGTGCCAGTTAGCCCCCAGGGGAACAGTCGGAGAGCGGCGGCGAGGCTCGCGATGGTGAGGCCGTACGCTGTACTGGTCCGTGGTTCACGGGCTCTGCGTGCTGGCCCTCACATTGACTGCGTTATAGTTATGTCGAAAATATTGAACTGTTGTTCTGTGTAGTTTTTTATCGCTAGTCAGTATTAGCGCTTGATATGTTGATGCTTTATACCATATTTGTTCTATCTTAGCTTCGGCTCCAAGAGTGGGTAGAGAAGGCTGTACTACTCAGTATAATCGGTTGACTTGACTAGCTGAACGTCAAATATATCATCGGCTTGACTGCTTGGTTTTCTGTACGCTAGGTAGGATGAATTGACTGCTTGGTTTAAACGTTGTGTTAACGGTGAATTGACTGCTTGACTGCTTAAACTTGATTGACCGACTTGATTGATCTGCAGCGCTGGCCAAAACGGCCCGATACTGCCCGAGTAGCTTTAGGACACTGTCCCCGGAGTATCGCCTATGGTTGGAAGGAAGGGGGTTTGGGGGAGGGGGGGCTTTTGTGCATGACTAATCGTCCCAAATAGGAAATTCGGTACATATGTACACAGAACGGCTACGCCACGACCACACAGCACTTAGGGCGTGTTCGGCGGGCGAATTTTCCCGTAATATTAGGACAAAAAGAGACCTGAATATCAACCTACTTAACTAAAGTAAGCTTAATCCCGCCGCCGAGTATAATGCTTGTATTCATTGTACCTACCACTACGCGCTTAACGATATATGGACTAGTTTATAATTAACCGAGGAGCCCATCGTACATACCTAACCTACCGACCACCAAACTCTGTGCCTACCTACTTTACAGAATACGCGTCGCCGTACAAGATACCAACCTACACACGTAAAAGTTCGCAAATCTCCAAGCGCTTCAATCACTTCACCTCGAGGCGTCGCAGTGATTACAAGAAACTATGGCTGAACCATGCTAGCCGTTGGCGACAACTGACAACGAATACCCGGAGATTGTTCCAGAGCTGCCAGATATCACTGTAGAACACGGTGATGACCCCGTCACTTCCAATGAAGGTATGCGAGCTGTTTATGTCTGCTTTTCTATCTGATTGTGATTCTCACGTAAATTCTAGTCAGTAGCAGTCTTCCAGCGATCCGCCGAGCCCGAAATCGACGCAACGAAGCTATTCCCGTCGATATGAATCTCTATCCGCCCTCAGGCTACGTTCGTGATAGTAGTATCGTCGCCTGGATGGCTACGTTGCCTGTGTCGCCGCTTAAATCATACAGTTGGTCGAATGAAGCCACGATAGTCTTCGTTCTTCTACTCTGCGAGGCTCGGCTGTGTGGCTTGATTACACCCGGGAGACTGGAGGTCAGCAACAAACAAGGGCGCAAGCGGATATGGGAATACATCCGTCAACGCTTCTGCGAAATCGGGCGCTACATTATGGTACCTGGGCTCACAGATGCAGTACTTGAGGCCAAGTACAAAGTAGAGGCTGATTCTACGTTCAAACCGTACAAAAAGCTCGTCGCTACCCCATATTCAGGTACTGGTTTCGAAATGGATGTCAATGGACAGTTCAAAGCGTCGGATGAGCTGTGGGAGAGGCATTTCTCAATAAAAGGGAATAGTAAGGACGTTTGGCTGCGCACGAGGGGTATATCACTTTGGTCGCAGTACGAAGAGGCATTTGGTGAAGATGTTGCGACAGGCGAGCTAGCGACGGTACGAAAACAGCGGCAGAGAGAAGCGGGAGGATTCGTACGCATCGTCAACCACATCAATCATGATGTTGGGCCGCGCTCCAATGCTGTCGATCGATTTTCAATCCACCAGCCAACAACCCATCCACACCACGTAGCTCTCAGATGCATGTTTCTCAACAAACCACACAGATGACTCCGGAAACTAGTAATTCAGCTACGCTGCCTCTGAATAGGCCTACGAAACGCCGTCGAGAGCTCGGGTCGTCGTTTTCCGATATACAAGGACAGATGAGGGATACTTTGGAAGAGGTTGGTAAAATAGCAGCGCTTTTAATGAAACAAGAGGATGAGCAGATGAAAGCGTACGCTGTAATACGCCGTTTGAAGCTGGGCAGTACTATAGAGGCTGCTGTTCGTACTGCATTAGAGAGGCCGCTTAATGTTGCGCACGTTCTCGCATACAATGACGATCACGACGAGGCAGGACTTCGAGAATGGTGTACAAATTTACTACACTAGACTTCTCTAACTGCGCGAGCGAATATATTGGCAGTAGTCGTTCCACATATCTGATGCGATCTGATCTCTCAAAGCATCGAATTCTGCTTTGGTCGAGCTATTCTTTGGTTCCCAATATATCTCCCTGTTGATGCCCAACTGACGGGGCGGAAGGTCCACAATGGACCGTACTGCAATCTCTCGTTCGACAAGTGTGTTTCCGATCCATGATTGTAATTGCGTCTCATACTCAATGATTTCATTTACGCCATTGTCGTAATCATCGTTGTCGTCGTTCAAATGCAATGGTTCATGTCGAACCATTGCAATGAAGTTGTGCAGTGCCGTAAGAGCATATATGATGTCGACCTGTTTCTCCAAATCATACTCGGCTGCGGTCCCTCTTATAATTTTCCACCGTCTTTTCAGCATTCCAAAGCTCTTTTCGATGGTAATTCGCAATGAACTATGCCGTAGGTTGAAAAGTTCCTCTTTGTTGGACGGACGCTCCTGCAAAGCACCCCATTCCTTTAAATGATAGCGAACACCTAGATAGGGACACAGGTAACCGCCACCCTGGCCATAACCTGCATCTCCTAACCAGTATTTGCCCATTGGTGCCATGAACCCGCTACTTTCGGCAATGCTTAACGCTTTGCCGTCGTGCATTGAGCCTTCTAATCCAGCTAATATGAAAGCGAACGTGCCATCGTGGTTCGCTGCAGCCATAACGTTCTGTGCTGTGTACCCCTTGCGGCTTCGATATAATCTGGCTAGTTCTGATGGAACGAACGCGTGAATCAGCGTGCCATCAATTGCGCCTATGCAGTCTTGAAAATAGGGGTAACGTTTCGCGTTATGTAGTACCTCCTTTGCGATGGTGGTGACATCGGCCGGCCGTACGAGACGATCATGGCATGAGACGAGATTTTGAAGTACGTCGTTGAACACAGCGCTTATGGTGCTTATAGAATGCCGCCACATCAGCCCAGCTGCACGCATTGTTTCGTTCTGCCCGCATATTCAGAGAAAAATCATGAGTTTCTGCCGAATACTGATACGTCTCCCCGACCTCAGATTCGTATGTTTTTCTACCCAGCTGGAGAGTGCTAGGAACGTTGCCTTGGACACGCGGAATGTGTTCAGGAACATTCTCTCGCTATGATATAATAGCATCCGATTTGCGTGAACTTCTCCCTCGATAGGGTTTGAATCAGTTGTCGCGTCGCCATGATGTAATACAAACGCGGAAGGGCTCAGATTAGCGTTTCGGGGTCCTCTTGTCTCGCTATCGTCCAGGTATGCAGTGATAGTTCTCGCTATAGTTTGCAATAGCAAATTAACGGTTCGTTTAGCTAATAGCCTAACAGCGTTTTTGTTGGCGGACATATTGAGTTGTAACGTCGGGAAGTGGTGGACTGTATCGCAATTGAGATCGACGAGCATTTGCAAGTACGTACGTGCCTGTCTTCTGGGAAAATACTGCCTCGTTTGACAGTATTTTCCCGTTCGTTGTTGTGGTAACGCTAGATACGTTTCTGGTATAGCTTACTGCTTCATTCAGTCAAGTGAACTGACGCCGGGCCAAAGTACAAGAAGAACATCGCAAGAAAGCAGCAGGTCCACTTTGGCCGATGTATCCCTTATATACCATACCAGAATGCGTTTAGCCTGCGCAACTAGCCTCTTGGGAGTACAAAGGCACGCTAAAAGCTCCGATTAATTCTCCAACCGAACACGCCCTCAAGCGGCTGTTTTGGGGTGAGTACCTACCATTCCGTGATGTTTCAAAGGTAGGTGCATAGCAGCTGCGGAGGTAGCTTGAGCGTTGAAAAGTGCGTGGCCCACCTTACAAGCCCACCAGTTGCTGTCCGCTTTAAGTTCACCGGGAGCATTCAGATTGACCGCCAATCGTGCTAACCATGTACCATGTTTTTCTATCCATGATTTTCGGGGCACGCGGCGAACTAATTGATCCTAAGGTATGTACCGCTTTCCGTTGAAATGAATTGTAGGCAGATTGGCGTTGTCCGCTCGTAGCTCAGCAATCTGTACCGTCGGAAGGGCTTGTACTTGTTCGTAAATCCTGTTTTAAGGCTGTGATATAACGAAAAACGCATCGCGAATGGGTGCGGCAGTAGTATCGGTTGATTGCGACATTTTACGTATAGAGTTTCGTGATATAGAGGGGATATCTTAGGTCTGCGCGGGTGGGAGGTTGTTGGCCGACCAATAGTGATTAGTCGGCGGAGGTGAATATCCGCACGTTATCCACGTTTCGCATTTTTGGACAGGGGTATTCCTTGCTTGTGTTTTACGCAGTCGAGAGGGTAGGTAGGCAGCCATTCACAGATAAAAAATGAGGCTATCGTGAGTTTCAATTGATTTCTAAGTCGGTAGGTCCTGTCTACTACTCTGTCTACGCTTTTACCGGCTGCGCAGCCTATTCTGCGCTCTAATATGCTTCATCCACTTATCTAAGGAGACGTTCCCTTCTCTATCTATGGAGCGCGCTACACTATGCTCAGAATGCCCGCTCTGCTGCGCGCGACGTGTAACCTCACCAATAATTGATTTTCTAGTGGAATAAAACGACTTTTCCGACGCTGGCCTCCATCTAGCCCCCCATTCGGCGTCCAACGCGTCTACTGACGGCATTCCATGTGCGCCTTCCCGCCACAGTCGTAGCAGCCCCGTGACTGTTTTTACGTTACGTGGAAGCCGATACTGAGGTGGCTTTCCTTCTGTGACAGGAACCGAGAATTCAAAAGCCACCGGGACGGAACTTAAGCTAGTAGTTTGCTGATTTTGAGTTTCTGGAATCGGTGACTTAAATCCTTGTGCCAGCACCTCGGAGCTGCTCTGTAGAGCTGGTTTTTGCTGTACAGCCTCGCGTATTGACGCCAGCTCTCGGAAAATCGCTCGTTTTTCACGGTCTTCACCCTGAACCCGTTTTTCCAAAACCTCTAATCTTTGTAGTAATATCGCTTGATGATATCGCGCCTCATCTAAAATCTGTCGTAGAAGGGCTTCAATGGACGGTACAGTGTCACGAATGGCGATGCTTTGTAGGTCCTCGATTTGTTGTTTTGAAGCCTCGTAAACCCATGCCTTAAACTCAATAAAAGACGCTGATTGAAACAAGGAATCGCGGAATAGTGGATGATCTGGGTACCGTGACATAAAAAATAGCGCATCTTGCAATAGAACTTCACGTAACCACTCCAGAAGCTCTAGAAACGCGCCGGCTGCCTTATTCTGCTGAGCATAAGGCTTTGCGTCCAGCTTCTGTTTCCATACATCTAGTTCCGGCCAGATACGACAGCTAAGCTTCTTGGAAGGGAGCACGCCAGCCCGAGGGACGCAGTAAAGCCCCTCCCGGTAGTGTTCAAACCCAGCTGTCACACGCATAAACGGTCGTGGAAAGGAAGTGACATAACAACCTGTCATCTTATCACCACTATTCCAACGTCGTGCACGCCGAATGCCGGCCTCAGAAACTCCTGCCAGGTCTGCATTGAGGCGCCTGCAACGCGGGGTGCATGTGAAGCTTTTGATGTCGTGATTCCACACTTATTATAGACACGTCTTGTCCATGTGTACGCAGTCTGTGCAGATAATTGTGCGGGCGGCTTATCTGTCGAGCGACATAATAATTTTGTATGATACCAATGGTGACTCTCTTCGAAGCATGGGAATGGTTCGTTCATCACCTGCCAACGCCAGAAAAACCAGAACGCAATTGCAGAAACAGGACATGAGAATGGATCGCGATGTCTCAATGCCGCTGCGTATTCCATTCTTCCATGTTGATTCGTTTTTCCTTGCCGCATTAAAAGTATCAATGCCTTGACATTAGTAGAATGTGGCGCCTCCTGGGGACCTTCATTCGGTAGGTCGAGGCAGAAGCAATCAGGTAGCTCAATAGGTAGACGATTACTGGACTGGAGTAACATGTGGTGGCCCATTAAGAAGTCCACCTGTGTGCGGAACAGACATGTTACTGCTTTATGGTCCCCCCACACCGCATGTGTATGGTCTGGAATCTTTTCTGAAGTGTAGGTATCCTTGATCGTACCTGCGCCACGGTCTTCAAATTCATTACGGTGCCGTTCAGAGGTTTTACGCAATATGCCGCTTGTGAGAGCACCCAGAGCAGCTCCTTGTGGATGCGGTGCTGGGTTCTGGTTGAGACTTTTCTGTTCCTCATATAGGCGTTGAACAGCCGATATATAAGAGCGGACAGTTGTATATTTCACTTTTAAGCCCTCGTCATCTATCTTCTCATCGTCGTCATCGTCGCTATCGTCGTTTGTTGCCATGTTGAGCATTGTGACTTGTCGCTTTCTGTACTCTCGAAGCCGCTTTCCTGACCTTGGTGCGCGATCTGCTACCGTCTTGATGAACAGTAGCATTTTACCTGCATCCACGAGGTCGCCAGGTAACTCCGTGCCATCCCACATTGTACGTGGATTCCAGTCTACCGGAATCGGTGGATAGTGTTCTGCGCACCACTCCCGCCACTCATTTTGCTTAGATCTGTACGTCTTTCTTGTGTTCAGTGGCTGATTCTCCTCCCAGTCATACAATAGGCCTAGTGTGGTCTCTTCCAGCACGGCGGCACGAGATTTGGCAATGGGTACAACAGCTGCTGTCTGTTGTGCATCTGACGAGGTCAATTGGGTAGTCGATAAGCTAGGAGACATCGACGGGGTCGTACTGCGCTTAGCTGTATCGCTCGGCATGATGACACTCATATTCGTTATCGCATTCATTGAAATAGCTGCTGCTGCTAACAAGCTTGTTTTCTGTAAGAAGAGTTGTTGTGCATGCGATTGTATTAATCTGAAATCACCTCCGACGACGAGCCTACCTTACCTGCAAGTGAGTCGGGTAGTCGGGTAGTCGGGTAGGCCCGGGGGAGCCCGGGGGGCAGGTGCGCACCACCATTACCTAAGGTTGGTGCGTCGGCGGCCGACGTTAGCGGCCTGATATACAGTTGTAGACACCACGAGGCTGTAATTTTTAAGTTGTGGGTAGGTTCTACGTGTCGGAAAAGTTAATCACTTAGGTGGGTGCGCTGCAGCACACTTGCTTGCAATTCCGTCAATTCCACACAAAAGTCTGAATTGAATTGAGTTACGCTAATTTTAAGGTAAATTGGGCTAGCGTTGTCGGTAGCAGATTGGATTGTCGGATTGTAGGATTGAATTGTGTGGAGTAGTGATGCATAAACGCAGCGTTTTTCGGAAAAACGCACGTTTGAAACGCAGTCACATATAAAATCCTGTTTGAAACAGCACGTACAGCAGCGCGCCTGCTTAACAGTGGATTCCAGAGCTAATCTGACATCATATTCTGCGTTTTTTTCACGCGCAGAGCAGAATCATGCTATTCCCGGCGTTCTGGGACCGGAAGGTGCGGAGATCCCTACTTCTGCGCGTGTTTCTTTCCTTTACCACCTCACTAACCTCCGGGATGCCACGACAACTAGATCGCGCCACAAGGCTTCAATTCAGCGCTGTTGGCACTCGGCAGCGCTGTAATCATTGTGCCAATACAATCATCAATCAACAGTCCTCAATGAAGCGTCACCTTGCAACCTGCCCTGCCTACCAAGCCTACAGCGAGCGGATGGCGCTACAGGACACGCAGAACCCAGGCACGCAAGCCCTACACGCAGCAGTGCGGCCGCACCTATCGGCAGGCCAGAAAGCCCTACTTCATAAGGCATTTGCCAAAGCAATCATCATCGCCGGGCTCCTGTTCAGCAGCCTGGATTCCGACCTTTTCAGAGATGCGTTTAAGCAGCTATCGCCTAGCTACACGCCACCGAATAGAAACGCGATCCGAACGACGTACCTGCCTCAACTCTACCACGAATATAGTAGTAAAGTGCGCACCGCAATCGATGCGTCGGAGCAGATTGCGGTTATTTTTGACGCTTCCGATGATCTGAACAACACGAGGGTCTTAAACGTGTCGTTTCAGCTGATTGACGCCGGACGGGCTTGCTACTACTGGCAAAATGTGAACCTGGGCTCGGTGAGACTGACAGCTGCAAACCACGTCACGATTCTGAAGCCGATCATCGAAGCCCTCGTCGGAGGCCCGAGTAACCTATACAAAGTGCGGGCTTTCTGTACTGATACCTGCAGTACAATGCAGTTAACACAGCGATTGCTTGTCGATGAACCTGCCTTTACACAATGTTGGAGTGTTTTGTGCGATTCTCATGGTCTCCAGCTGCTCATCAAGGATATTGTCACTACTGAGCCCTGGAAAGGAATCATGGAGCAAGCTATGGGCTTGGTGACATCATTCAGGGCGTCCAAACTGCAGTATGCACGCCTAAGGGACTGCCAGCGCCAGGTCTATCAAGGGAAAACAAAGGCCCTAGTCCTATCTGTTATCACCAGATGGGGAACCCAGTACCGTTGCTGCCGCTCTGTACAGGCGAATAGTGAGGCGCTTATTAATTTCACGTTTTGTGAAGCTGTACAGCGCGCAATGGAGAGCAGTGAGGAGAATAAGTTGCTTCGAGGTATTGTGAATGTGGTGAACGACCACTCATTTTGGCGTGGTCTGGACCTACTTCTTAGCATTCTCGAGCCAGTGCATACAGCCATTGTTTCCTCAGAGGCCGACGCTTCCCACCTAGGGCACGTTATCAATAGATGGAACGAAATTGAGCTAGCATGGTTACGCTTACAGCAGCAACCTATTCGTTTCAATGAAGTAGACTTCGGGCTACTGTTTGAAATGCGGAGAACAAGGCAGACGACGTAAACACACACGATTAATTGGGTGGCATGGGCGCTAGATTACCACACCCTCCCCACAGCTCTCGATATCTATACCTCAGATCAGATTGAAGATTGGCTTCGGAGATACGCAGATGCAGATAATGCAGATCTGATCGTACGAGAGTTTCATGAGTATCGAAGCTTGCAGGGGCCCTATTCGAGGGCTTTTTTGGATGGTTTGGCGGCTCCGAGAGATTTGTGGGCGAAACGAAAGACGGTGGGATCGAAGCTAGCAGAATTAGCACTCCGATTGTTCAATACGATCACTAATTCGGTCCCCTCAGAGAGGGCTTTCTCGGCGATGAGCCTAATAATGAGCGAAAAACGTAATCGTTTGGAGCCTAGCCTCGCAGATCAGGTGATATTTTTGTATATGAATCATCGGGTGATTCAGCGATTGGAGAAAAAGACTCTCGATTCGTTGGAGGAAAGGGAGGAGGAGGAGATTGAGGATCGGATCTTCGAGCAGTTGTTAGATGAACGGTGGCCCATGGAACAGTAGTCGGCGATGAACGATCGAAGATACAGATATAGTATAGATAGAGTTTATAATGCATATCGTTGATGAGATATAAGTCAGCATTATGTTATTGGCCAGATTTATAATAAAAGTGGGTCATTGTTTATCGTATAGTGGGTCTCTGCTAAAGATAGAGGCTCGGAGAAGCTTTCACCCGTGGGTATTACGTTTTTCCCAAAAACACTGTATGAAACGTGTTTTAAACGCGCGTTACTCCTTTCGGTTTAAAACGTTGTGCAACACTAGTGTGGAGCGCTAGTAATAATGTCCTCCGGACAGATCATGTTCACTCATATCCATATGTTCCCACTGTACCATGCTATCCTCATCTTTAAAAACGCCGTCATGAGCTCTAATACCTTTCATCTTAGAGCATTCGTCATATACAAATCGTGAAGTTCACGCATCGCCGGCAGTCATAGATGGAAGGGGTGCGCCATTAACGTTCTTCTTCTTTTCCTTCTTTGCCCATCTGAGACCGCAGGCATTGCATAGTGTTTTAGGTCCGTTGGGCCCTTTCCTCCATTCAGGTGAATCCAATGTACCTACAAATGCCCAAGTTAGCAATCAGCTCATCAGCATCAGTCAGGTAAAGACATACCGCAATCAGTACAAACGTATTCCTCTGCGATCTTTAACTTTTTCTTCTTCTCACCAGTCTTGGGGTCCCGATCGACAGGAATAGCTATCCCAATGTCACCCTTGATTAATGTTAGGCCGGAACCCCCCGTAGTAATACCTCGACTCCGTTCTCCTTCAACATATCGCAATCCAGTAAGCATCTCGATGGTGTCCGTGTAAGACGATCCCTCGTACCGAGCCATTTTGTCACCGATCGAATCTGGCCTATTACCCGCCGTAACGCCTTCCAGGTTTTCTCTCGTCAGTGCACCGTCCAAGGGATTCTCCGGTGGAGGCATCGTCGGGACACCGATTGCCGGCTTCTTGAAGATTGCAGCGCTCTGGGGATTGGATAGCATAGCATCATCGGACGGTGTAATATCTGAACGAGTGTCCTGCAGCCAACTCTGAGACGCTTCCTCTTCCTCCTCCTCTCGCCGCAACTCGGCAATCCGCCGTCGTAACCTCTCATTTTCAATCTTGTGTTCCAGGAAAGAGTCTAGCAGAGAGGAGTTTCTGGTCGGATAGGGCCGCGCCATGAGGAACACGGCCTGGCAGAAGGCGGATCGGTTGCTGGGGTTTGGGGCAAATTTTGCGGCGGCAATATGCGCGTGCCCAATGGCTTCGAATATAGCATATTGCTGATCCTTCTTTCTCATACGATAGAATATGCGTAACGGGCTCCCCGTAGAGATGCATTCATTCAACTCAGACGTGAAGGTGCCAACGTCGTCAGGATGGATAATCTCCTTGAGAAACATGCCCACGATTTCTTCTCCCACATATCCAGTCAGTGAGGTGACAATCGGCGACACATATTTTATACGGCTGTTCTCGTCAAGGATGTAAAATATGTCTTTGAGCTCCTCGATGACTTTCGCGGGCCAGTTCCTACGCTTGGTGAATTCGGTCAATGCACCAGCAACTTGCGCAGGCTGTGGTGTGTGTTGCTGAACTGGGCCTCGAGCTCCTGTATTCAGGGGCTCTGGGGCCGTTCCAACGGAGCTGTCATCTGCGTTGGAGAACCTCGATGACTCATCGGCAGGAGCTACGAGGTCATTAGTCTGCGGGTTGGGGTGCTGCACATGGGAGAACGTGTGCTCTGGAGGAGATGTCATGTCAAGATCGTCGATGTTCATAGGGATGCCATCAAAGTTGCTCATGTCGAACATGGACATCATGTCATTCGAGCTCAGCAAGTCATTCTGAGCGTCCGCATCCAACTATCATTCGCATCAGCGACTCTGGCCAAACAGGCGAATATAGATTCGCAGGCAAGAAGTCCAAACAACATATTCGTGATTAAATGGCGTCAACGGCACAGGAAGCCGGTCAAGAGTTGAGCAATAGATGGACCTACTGGGTGCATGGACCCTGGGCCCGAGAAGCCGAAAAAGATAGGATTCGGGCGTCCGGGGTCCATAGTGATCTGATAGCGGACCGGCAGGAATCGCTATAAGTGGGCGCTTGTGCTGTGCTTGTGCGACGGAGCGGGTACAGCGAGGTGCGGTGCAATTCGAGAGTGGGCACAGCCGGGGGGATGCAAGCTAGGCACTAGGTAATAGGTGCTGTAACGGCGACAGCGACGGCAACGGGGGCGGCGATGGTCCCACGCTCCAGGCGATTGATTGCCTATTATGTATAGCTAGGCAGACGACTTTGCATGTGATACAATGGATGCTTGCAGTCGACACGACCACACTCTGAACGCTGCATCAATCGGGATGCGCTTCTTCCAATGGTCGCTGTCGCTGACTCCGAGTCTCGTATGAGCTGGAGCGGCGCTTGAAGCAAATAATAAATGCGCAACGCAGAAATCAAGTCAGCTCGGGTTGATACAGAACAAAGCTGGCGCGCAGAGATCGTGAGGCCGGCGGAGTAGACGAGAAAGCGCGGTAGATATAGATATCCGGAAAAGGGTCGAACAAAAGGTGGATGGAGTGGTTCAAGATGGAAAGGGGAAGCTTGCACAGCATGAAATCTCCCATCTTTCTAGATGCCGGCAGTCGAATTGCAGGCCTCGCACTGGACAGATCGTTCTTGCTCTCTTCCCAAGGAGTGACGAATTGTACTACCTTCCCAGGCATGTAACGACCATCGATTGGCATCGACTGCCTGGGATGATTGGACGATTGCATTCGACTAGATGGGGATGCGCGGGAGAGGGCGGGGCAGAGCTTCCGTCCTGACCGTTGGTTTTGGCGGTGGCTTTTTGGCTGCGGCGTGACTTCACGCCGGGTTTAGGCGCTGTTGAACGCCACAATCAGCCTGAAAATACCTGTCATTATAATTCAGGTATCGGTACATATGTGGCGGCGCGGTGCTCGCTGCTCACCTATCGGGAGGTGACCTGTCAAAGCACCTTCGACGGATGACCAAGCCGTGAACTTGAACGGGGACGGCATACAATGCTCTTGTTCTTCCTCCATACCTAACGAGTAAAGATTCGCCAACTCAGAGGTGCAATGACCGCTATTCTCAGAACCAATCTGCGTCCGTGCAAATATATGAATGTACTAATAATAAGCAAAGAAGGCTGTTGCCAACATGTCTCGGAAAGACAACACAGCTTTCGATAAGAGCTCTCCTTGCTACAGCTCCATCAGTATGTATCAAGATCACAACATGCTTCATTTAACGCCTGTCTTATCCGTGGTATGCTATAGGCTCATCTTTGGAATAGAGCCTGCGTACCCAAGTCAGTCATTCAGGGGCACCAAACGGCAGATGACATGTAGATATCCCGGGTAAGACGCAGGTCTGGTTCGGTATGCCATCAAGTCAGATACGCTGGACATGTCCATTCGAGTTCCGGCCCTTCATTCTAACGGCTCTTCTACTGCACATATCATAGACACCCCACGTTTGTTATTCCACGCGTAGAGGTGAGTACGGAGTATTTCAGGAGTCAAAGAACTCATGACGACGGCCTGTCACATGCGACTTTCATCCTTTTCGCAGCAAATCGAACTCTAGCCCATACAAACTGCGGCTGAATCACCAGATTTGAGTGCTTACTTCAGAGAAGCTGTTCCCAAGATCGGGTTGACTATATCCCGTATCTACGGAGTTTATGGCGAGCTTCCAGACAAGTGAAAGGTCTCAAGCAAGAGCCGGCACAGAATAGAAAGACAGTCTAAGACCATCTTTCAATTGTGGCAGGCCGAAAACAGCCTCATGACGACAGCGAAAAGCCATTAAATGTTCGACTGTTTAGGATGGGGCTCTCTCTCACGCCATAAATGAACAATAATTCGAACGCTTCATTTTGATACCCGACGAGGCGGTGCGAAAAAATAGTGAGACCGCAAACGCCCCAAAACGTACCTGTCTGCGCAGTGCTGCAGTCTCACTAT
>JAJFDK010000255.1:0-14000 GCA_028637775.1 Xylariaceae sp. X167
CTCCACTCGAGTGGAGGAGGGAGGAGACTTAGAACAATACAACCCCCTCTTGACCTAATCTTCAGCTTCACTTTTCTCTATCTATATCTAGTTCTGGATTTCGCGGGGGAATCCGGATCGCATTGAGAGCATGGTTATGATCGTAGGGGTATCCCTATTGCTGGACAGACGAGACAATATATTTTTACGTAATTTTTCTCCGACGGCTGGTGCCGTGATCTGCATGATATTACCTATTGGTTGATTTGATATTATGACGACGGTGGATGGGATAGGTTAGGTAGCTAAACCCCTTCTATGGATGTTTACATGTGATCGTGGCTTGGCTGATAATATAACCACACAGAGCATGGTAGGTGACCGATTATTCAACACCGGGGTGAGTAGATAGTGGCAGTGACTGGAATGCCGAGATGGGTTGTCCTCCGGACGGACATTCCTGAGTCCTGGTGTATGTCTCGTTGTCATTGCTAGATGATGTGAATGAGGTGAGATTGACATTAGACTTACATCCCTCCCTACATACATAGGAGGTATGTATGTACTTGTGAGTAGGTAGGTAGACGAGTCGAGACCTCGCGGATTAAGTCTACTCGGCTTACGGCGTCGGAATATTCCAGGACTGTAATTGTTTATGTTTGGGAATTGATAGGATTGGGAAAGAAAATGGGTGCGGCTACCTAACTAACTAGATGGGTATGATTACGCATCTACGAGTAAACTACCGAGGCGTATGGTCCGTCGATCAGGGGTCGACTGATGACCGACCACTGATAAAGATGCTGCATGCATGTGAATATGGCCCTGTCCTATAGAATGATAGATCGTCCTTTCAGCAACCGGACCTGGTCCTCACTCTCACTAGGTATTCCCTGCTCACCATCACTTATTCTCAGCCAGCAAGCCAAGAATAAGCGATAGGATCTCAGTTTCCTCACTACTCACTCTACGTACCTACGGTACTTATGCAGTCAGCTACGAGTAGAGCCGGGGTCCGCTGCGCCTGCGCGCGAATCGTATCTTGGTATTGAATGGCCACGTTGGCGTCTGGGAATGGCGGGTAGAATGGGTATGGGGGATGGAGCCGCATTATGTACCTAACCTAAGGTAGGGAAAGTACATGATCTCGGGGATTCCGACCAGGTTTGTTGATAGAGGAGAGCATGGGTTGAGGACGGTTGGGAGTGGATGGAGGGCAGGCGCGGAAGGAGGAGAGGTAGAAGGAGGAAGACTACATGCATACCCTACCCTGAACGTGTCTCGGGATCGCCTGTTGCTTGCTCGCCCACCACGGCGTTGGATTTGTTCGTGAGATGTTATTGGTGATCATGTCGTGCGACGGCAGAGGTTCCCCTTCGGATACTACGTTCCACCCCTCTTTTGGGAGTCTCGTGATTTTTGTTCATCCAGTGTTTTTGGGAGTTTACATGCGGAGTTGCTAATCAGAGAGATGTTTTCGTCGTCCCCTTTTCTGGGGACTTTTGGAGGTGCTTGGGTATTTGCTGGCTGGGTTACGACTCGAACGGGAAAGGGATGATGAGATGCTATTCGTCGAACACGTTTATTCAGATAGTTTTCATTGGTTACCTATGCACTGCCGGTATATGCTGTCACAGTCGTGACCGCGATCGCGTCAGAGAGGATCCCCATGTCCGGCAGAAAAAGATCCCCCATGCGTTGGAGAACCTGGAAGGGAGCCTATCCGGTAGCATCTCCAATCCGTGAGGTACGTACATGCGGCTCCTTTCTTACATGGACGGAACGGTAGCGTGTCATCGAACATCCCCTGCGGGTTGGTGACATGTCCCTCGGGCTAACCACTGACCAGGAGGCACGGGGAGTATCTAACGACACGCCATTACTTCCATCAACAGCGTGTTGTTTGGGGAGACTATGTATTTTGGGCTAGATCCGTCGCTACCGAGTTGTCGTCTTGATATGGGTTGCACGGCATCGACCCAAGCTATCCGGGCCAAGTTCTCCGTGCTATATCTCTATATTTTTAATCATGTACGGTATGTACATTGTAGCAAAAAATCGCCAGCTGAAGCTCGCGAACTCTTGATCATCTTCGCAACGTATTATTATTAAGAAAGAAAAAACGTTCTGTACGTCGTGAGCCTCATGTCGATATGCATGGTACCAGCAGCGACGTTGCTGTCGTCGTTGCTGGTACCATGGTCTGGTCACATCTCATCTTCCATTGTCAGGGTTGTTGAAGAGTATATAAGTCGTTCAGTTCCCGAAGAAAAGATATTCGAACCCATCACCACCATATAGCGTCTGCTAAAATACCCCATCATGTCGGCAAAATCAACCACGACCTCCCGGTCCGCGACCTCGAGCGCGTCTTCGTCATCAACCCTGCTTACGAGTGGTGGGTGTCTGTTTTGATACAAGACCAGGTGCGGGACTTACGTCTGTCTACTAGTTTCGACCTCGAGTGTCCGGCCCTTGGGTGCTACGCATCCGTCGACGAGTACATACTGGAGGTCTAAGGAACGGCTGGACCAAGATTTGATGGGGATAGGGTCGCAGTTTTGGAAGTACGTTGATACTCACCTGCCTATTTGGATTCTGCTAATAGGTGTAGATGAACCGCGTCGCGGACGACACTCCTGGTGAAGAGTCCTGTTGAGGCAGGGGGTGTAACAGAAACCCCTTCCATTATTCTAGAACACGACGATAGAACAGGCTGTAATAAACGGTGTCGATACATACATACCTTCGTGTGCATGATATCGTGCATGGATTCCGTTGTACGGATTGAGACAAAATGTAGTGCGACCGTCGCACTTCGTACCCGTAAGAGGCTCTAGATAGTAGCTCTAGATGTGATGTTATAGGTCCTATACCGAAGAAACTTGCACTCGGACGTGGTGCGCTCTCGGTTCTGTCAACCGATAGGTTAGAGATGTCTTCTGGAACCGGTCGGCGGTGAGAACTTGGTCGGGGTTTTGCTAGGCCCCGATGACTCGAACACACTATTATAAAAAGCGAGCCCTGTTACCTTGTTTTTTGTCCGGAGTCTGGATGGGCTGAATGAGACAGTGGCTGTTACGTGAAACACTTTGTATGCAGGTGTATCAAGCGAGTTTGACTATTGATCGCCAGCCTCAACGGACTGCCGAAGCCATGGAAAGGGATACACTGTTGTCTATAGTCTGAATCCCATGACGATATAATGTTCAAAGTTCGCGATCGGGTCTATCGAATGCAACTCTGACTTGCATACTCTGTGCCAGTCTTGGTGTTTCTTATTGAATGTTGTGTTAAAGATATCCCGTATGAGAACTTGATGGATTTGGGTGGTCACAACAATGACCTCCGGAGAGAACCATATCCACCAACCACTTCACCTACTAAATACTCAAACGATCTCAGAGTCGACGTAATCACTCCGTTCTCACAATCCATATATAGCCCAGACTTCTCCGGATGAAACAAGTTATACGCGTCACTGGTATGACAAGCCGGCAGTCAACGTCGATTGGGAAAACAGCCCCGGATTGTGACTCAGGAGTGCATTTGCGGCTGTAAAGAGCTGCCTGGGGTTGTTGTATGACCAAGTCGGTGCAACTACGGATTAAGTGATCGCAGGCAAGACCTCATTGAGGCTGAATAAATCTGGTTTGGAAGTTCTTTGTTTCTAGTTCGTGACTGCGGTGTTGTTCGGGTCCGAATACGGACTCCGTGATCCCGCCCGAGTCTCCACAATCCCGGGGCCAGATCCGGGACCCACTCCACTATTTCCTACATTTACTTGATGATGGACCACGGACCTGGTGAAGGTATGGATTCGTCAAACATCCTTTATCAAGCAGATGCAACGTTGACCAAGTCTAAACAAAATATCATTTCTAACCTGCATAGACTACCTGTCGAAAACATCCCAGTGCATCACCAGAAAAAAAGATCACTCCGTGATGTCAGCGTTGTATGGTATCGCACCGGTAGCACGGGGTATAAACAGATGTATGTCGATGGAACAGTTCGACACACCAACAGTCCAGCCCTCGAAAAACAACCATTCACATCCCACATTCCGGATTCCGGTGGCACGTCGGAACAGGCCCGTCGGAACAATCATTCGGATTTGCCCGGAATATTGGGTTGGACGATGCACAGCGATGGAATACGACATGAAAGCTACGGAAAACTTCCGAGGGGAATACGTTACAGTCATTTATTCCGCTCTCTTCTTTATCTTACATCCCCTCCTTGTATGCTACTTCTGACCAGGGTAAGTAATGAATGGAATCATAGACTCCAGAGACCACTACGTCGCTTTCCCATGGGATAGATGACCCAGGCAGACAGGAACAGGCCGACGGTCAGTCCGATTCCGATTTGGAGCATGCTAGCCGTGACATCGAAGACCTAAAGCGAGATGTCGTGTCAGTGAGTGCAGTAATGAACCAGGAAGTCAATGTTCCTTACCAACGTATTCTGCCGGCGCGTATCGTTGGGCTAGAGTCGGATTAGCACCCATACACTTCAGAAGCATCCAAGTCCGACTTACATTCGGCATCGTCGAATTCGCCTCCCCAAAACCAGCAGCAGTCATCAACCCACCCGTAATCGCGCCCGACGACGCCAATCCGCCCGGAACAAGGACATAAACAGCGGGCAAAATCGCAGTAACAGCAATCCCGCGACTAACGCGACTCCACAGATTCGCCAAAACCCCAATAACAAACGCACTACACGTCGCCGCGATCGCAGGAAAACTCGCAAACCGCCGACTCGTGTACGAATTTATCATGTAACCCACCACACTCACGACGACCATGACGGGCATCTGATCCCATCGCGCCTGGAACGTCGCCGATATGAGAATTGTGAAGATTGCCACCCATAAGTACCCCCACTCCGCAGCCGGCGCGTCCCGACACACCATCTCCGTCACGGCGTGCGGGTCTAGCGCCCCGTACGCCGCTGTCCCGACGGTCACGCCGTAGCTCAGGAACATGAGGTAAAGCACGGAATACACGAGACGAATCGACCCCGGCACGATGGCCTTGGATTGCAGCTCTAATGCGGCCGTCAGCATTAAGTATCCCGGGAGAATTATCGCGATGGACGCTTGCGCGATCGCGGAGAAACAGAATAGGTCTCCGCCGCGGATGCTGGAGATGCAGCGCGCAAGGAAGGTCACGAGGATCGTCGCGCTGACTTCGAAGACGGTGTCGTAGGTTTTTGAGCGTGGGGCGACGAGGAGGTGGAGCGTGCCTAGGAGCATGCCGAGCACGACTATGATGGGGATGTCGATGAGGCGGGATTTGAAGAGGGAGGAGATGGCGCCGCTTGCGAGGCCGTACATGAGTATGCAGGCCCAGAGGGGGTAGGTATTTTTGGACTTGACGACGGACTCGATTTTTGTGAGGGCCGTGGAGACGGAGACGGTCTTGTGCATGATGGCTTTGTAGATCTCGTGGATTTGTCTTAGTTTGTAGAGGTTTATGGATTGTGGGGCGCGCGCGAATTGCACGGAGGAGGTGTGGGTGAGGATGTTGTCGAAGGAGATGTGCATGCAGTCGGGCAGGTAGAGGAATTGCGCTTTTATGTCGAGGAGAGCGGATAGTTTTTGGAGGTATTCTTCTAGGCGGTGCGAGGGGGCTCCGTAGTCGATTAGGGCGCGGCAGATGTTTATGAGGAGTTTTTCGCGTGTGAGGATGTCTGGAGGGTTTGTGGGCTGTGTTTGTGAGGTCTCTGGGGTTTGATCTTCTGGTGCTGGATGGGATGTTGAAGGTCTAGGTGTTGAGCCATCTTCATCGGGAATTGGTTCCATGGTAGGTGCGAATGAAGCGTATGAGGGTTGCGCTCCAGATTCACGAGTTGTAGACGACGGAGAAGACATATCGTCCCAACTCCTGAATCGGCTTATACTGCTCCCGTTCAGATCGGTGTATGTGTCTGACGCGTACTCATCACTCTCCTGCTCGTACGGTCTCCCCGGGGTTGGAGTTGATATCCCCGGACTTTCTACTATTGAGGACATTGTTCTTGCAGGCCCTGGAGTTTCTCTGTAAGACCCCGGAGATTCTGTCCTTGAGGCTGGAGCGGTGTCTTCCGAGCGTTCAGAAGTGGTCTCATCGCCGGAGTACGTTGATCCCTCAGTATAATTCCCTCCGATACGTGTGGAAGAAGTCTCTCCACGGCTTTGAAAAGGGTTGTTTGAATTCTCCATGCGGTCGGTCATATCTTCAGAGCCGAATGCTTCCCTTCGACTGGAATCCGTATCGCTGCGATCGCGTTCGCGTTGTGCAGCACCAACAGCGGTGTTGGTACTCGCGGTCTCCGAGGGGGATTCGTTTCCACGGAACCAAACACCTTCACTCTCATGTTGCGTGTTCTCTGCTGCGGTTCCTTTTCCCTTTAGATCTGGGGTTGCTGATGATGGTGGTGGATGGTCGCCATGCTCATGAGAAGGGGTATCGCGAGATGGATCCATTATGATTTCCTGTTCGTTCGAAGATGATGTGAAGACTACTGAATCCCGACGATAGGATCAGGACGTAATGTTCCTCAGACCGGGACTATCTATATACATACAAGTCAACGAATCCCACACATATTTTGGGTAGTTTGCGCGGAATGTCACTTGAATGAATCCAGCTTGCCTGTTACGCAGCTCATGAGATCTAGGGCCCGCGGATTCGGGAGCGGGTGTTACCTTTTCAGAACCAACATTGTCGAACCCCGTCGTTGAACCGGATCTGTTAGTTTTCGAACACTTTTACATAGGCAGTTGGATTCTCACTTTGCGCGCATTCAGATTCTCCTTTTGATCAGCATGCCAAAATAAGCGTTGCTGTTTGCTTCGAGGGTCAGCCGGTTCCAACTTCGCAGTGTTGTGAGTGGTAAACATTTCGAAGCAACATACCATCTGCGCTTCCGGTCATCCTGGTATGCAGTAGTCTTTCTGCTCATCTTCTCGAGTCATTCCTGTTTGCCTGTTACTTTTGTTTTCTCGCATCTACTACCTAGGTACGCCCTGGGGGTGTGTCACGGGCTATCGGATGCGGGATGTGTTGGTAGCAGACGATTTACTCGTTGGGTACGTGGTCGAGTGTTGGTATTCCGTGGGGGATCTAGAATGCGCAAACTGGACCCCTTTTCTCACCAACACCGAATATCAGAGCAACGAGCCGTAAATTGAGTCTCTACAAACCCAATAAACACCCTCCTGACGGAAGTATTAAACCACAATATTCTTACAACCATCACACACTCTCACCCACATTCATCAGACGGTATCTCTCTCTTAAACAGCGGCAAAGCCCCTGCTTTATATTGTTGGTAGGTTAGGTAGTTATCTGTGCCTCTACAGAGTCTCTATATCATACAGTGATGCTTTTTCTTTATATTTATCATCATATGCCGTCGTCGCGATAACCGCACGTATCCCATTCCTCAGAATACTAATAAAGGCCGCGCGGCGAATAGCCAAACCACGGCTCGATGAGCATCTACCCTGAACGACTGCCTGCCGTAAATATACTCTACCGCTGACTCGCCAAATTCATGTGCAGGATTGCGTCGCGTTCCCAGTTGTCGTCGCCACCTGATACGTGCGTCTGTCCCTCTACCGTCGGCAGTTGGATCTGAGGGGGTGCGTGGGGCAGAGGCGGTAATTGGAATGTCTCAGCGAAGCGCTCACTCTGAGACGGCGAGTATACGACGGGATGATCCGACGTGGAAACGGTCGTGCGGCGGGTCCCGCTCGTCGCGGAGGACTCGATGCGGTGGGGGAGTGCCGACATCTTGTCCATTTGGTGGTCAAGCTCTTCCTGTTCCAGAATCTGGGGCGCATGCTCCATGTTCCGGAGGTAGCTTGAGCCTGGTGCAGTGTTGTTGTTGCTGCTGGTGTTATTGTTGTTGCTTCGTGTGCTGCTCACACTGACACGATGGGCATCTTGAGCACCATCGTTGCCTTCCAAGGCACTTGCATTCGCGTCCCGAATGGCGAATTGCGCAATCGTTCGCAGCTTACGAGTTACCCAACCGGCTAGAATCTTGCCACGCTGTTTCTCGCCGAGCCGGCTACGGGGAAAGTCACCCTTGTTCACGAACGCGACGATGTCAGCTACTATCTGATGATCGCCGAGAATCGTGTTAACGATGACGGGCACGATGGCTGCTAAATAGGTTTTGCGCGAAACTTCCACGAGCACGACCACGAGGCCACCGGCTTGGAAAACAGCACTGAAAACAATATACGTTAGCTTTCTCTGTATGGAAAGGGTTGGATTTCACAGGGGTAACTCACCAGCCATTGGGCACGATGTTCCGATGACATGCCTCTACCGACGCCTCAATATCCATCGGGAAATGATTCAACCCGTTGATCTCGAAAGTCTCCCCAATGTTTCCCAGCACGAAGAGCACCTGCATTTCCACTTGCGTCCCACCCGGGCCAATAGGTCGACTAATCGTGTACAGGAAACCAAGATCGCCGGTCCTAACCCAGTGGATGTTCGGATCACCATCGACTGTCCGGCCCTCGAACCGTTCATTGTCAAACGGATCTTTGGTTCCGTAGAAGCCCCTGACACACGCTTCCGAGTCAACCCAGATCTCACCGTATTCACCGTCGGTACAGAGTAGGCGGCTCTCCGGGTTGACGATGGCGATTTGTGTGGACACTGGTACCATGCCCGAGTCTTGCACAAGAAGGGCCTTCGGATCGGCCTCGGGATCAACGGGAACAACTAAGCCACGGCGCAAGGCTCGCTGGTCGAGCCAGAGCTCCGTTGGCTCGATGCACATGTAGGAACGCGAAGCAATCATCGGGTTGAGCACATGCGAGTAGACAGTATTGATGGCGGTTCTATCGAGGCCCGTCGCAGAGAAATGGAGTCGCACCTTCTGGAAGACGTCCACTCGCGGTCTGCTCTCGGCCGTGATCATCAAATTCTTCAACTCGTGCATCGTAAACCCTTTTCCGGGCATCGTGTTCATCGCGTGATCCAGCATTTGCGGCGTAGCGTACGTGTCCTTAATCTTGTACCTACTCAGCGCCAAAAACAGCGACACGGGATTCTGTGCATATTCCACGGGCGACACGAGGTACGTCGGCGTGCCTATGTAGATTCCCATGAGGCACGAGTGGATGAATCCCAAGCCCGTCGTACTTCTCACGCAACCCAACACCGGCCGCGAGCTCGTCATCTGACACGTTTCCTTCTGCACTTTGCACATGCCCAGAATGGTGTCGTGACTCAGTCGAACCGAGATTCTGCGTTGGTCCGGAGTCCAGTATGCCCAGATGATGACGGGATAGCTGGGTTGAACCCACGAAGGATCCATCGTAATGCGAAGCTCACGTAGTCCACTGTTTTGTTTAGGCGGCTTCGATGTATTGTACATGTTGGGCACGTTGACCTTGAGGACCTGCGCTGCTTGCTTGACATGTTGCGACACTGACTTCTGCTTCAGCAGGTGATCAACCTCGTTGTTGACCAGGATAGCCTTGATGCTGAAATCACTGATGAGGTGGAGGAAAGCTGGGACATCTTCAGACAGACGTCGCTCATCCATTGGCGCAATGGGGATGATGACGGCGCCCAAGTTCATGCAGGCATGCACAGCAAAGATAAACTCCTCCGAATGCGTATACATGAGCATAACATGATCGCGTGGTCGGATGTTGGCTTTGTTACGGAGGTAGAGAGCAACCGCAGCAATCTTAGTGTCGAATTTCTTCCATGTGATGCCCTTTCCTTCTTTGCCTTTGCCATCGATGCTGCACAGAGCGAGTTCCTCGGGCTGGCGTGCCACTCGCCATTGTATAAGATCAGTGATGCTTGTGAAGTTATTCAGGGGTGTAGATGTTCTATCGTCAATAACGACTTCCCGCCTATCAATCCCCGAGTACTGTTTGTCAGTCGGTCCTAGAATATCGAGCCTAGAGTTGGAGGCAATGTGCGACCAAGTTCCACCCATCGGGTCAACTCCTATCGGGAGGTTGAGTACGGCATGTTCAACGCCAAACTTGACGTGGACACACGGCAAATTCCCCAAATCGAACTCGCGCCGGCAGAGCATGTTACCTATTTCTCGCCTGCCATTGCGGTTGACGCGCGGTAAAGAATTTGGCGCTGTGATCATAACGCAGTACACCCGCAGGAAGTGTTCCGTTAGGAGAACTTCCATGCATCTCTCCGCCAGGGAATCCAGCAAAGCCGTGTCCAGCGGTCTAGGCGGGGCACCGGACATTGCTGGAGCCGTGGATGCGGCCGCAGATTCGAGCACCACGATGGGCAGGTGTTCGTCATTGACAAACACATCGAACGCCGAGCAGTCGAATACTTGCTTGCTCAGGCTCCGCAAGACGCTGTGAACAATGTGTTGCACGAAGAAGTATCGATGCTCAAGGTCATGGCCATGTTCAACCCATTCGACTCTCTGGCGGATACGGTCCTCATATAAGCCAAGGACAAACACTTTGCCCTTGATGATGGTACCCAGCAATCCAGTTCGCAAAAACTCGGGTTCTACGGCGGTAGGCGTGGGTTCGCCAGGCTCAAACTTGTAGGGTCTTGCGTGGAAGATCTGAGCCGTGTGTTGGGGTAATGCCCAGAAACCCCCTGACAAGGATGGTGAATCGACCCAGATCTCTCCCACTGTCTGCGGCGAAGCCAGCAGTCCCGTATCAGGATCCACGACAGCTAATGTAGCATCGGGAATCGGATAACCAAAGGCACCTACACGGACGGTCCCGGGTTCAGACATGGCTCTCTTCTTGGCCTCTTCGTCAATGGCAACAACCACTACCTCGTTCATCTTGAGAGCCTCTCGATCAAGTAGGACCTCGCTCAGTTCATTGTTAACCACATTTTCTTTCGTCGTCGTGGTACCGCCGCCCAAAAGACTGCCAAAACCATTTGGCGGGGTTTGATCCTCTTTGGCCTTGTCCTCGTCCTTTTCATCCTTATCATCTTTCTCGTCCTTTTCGTCTTTCTCATCCTTGGTTTCCAAGTCTGCTTCAAGTTCAAGCTTCAATGGGCAGCCCATGCGTTCTTCGCCCCCAAGCCAATCACGCACGCTGATGACCATGCCGCCGTGTTCGGGCAAGCATAGCATGGGCGCGAGGACCTCCCTAGCACGGGGATTGCGCAAAGGACGCAGCCAACGATCGGCTAGAAGCTCGTGAAACTCACTATCAACCGTCAACGTATCGATTAGACACAACTTGACATGTTGGAAATTCGGTTCCATGCCCTTCTTGTAGTTTCTCGTCGTCATCGGATCCTGCTGGTAATTGAACGCAGCAGCTTTCAGACCCGAATAATCCGCAATCATCAACGTCGCCTTGTACTTCGTGATGAGATGGGCATAGAGACCAGGGACATTAACAGCGCGACTCTCGACCCAAACCGTCGTGTGTCCACTATACACATTCAGGAGTACGCCGAGGATCATGCCAATGCCCTGTCTCGGGTCCAGGTAAGATAGAAGGATTTCGCTGCTCGCGCCTCCTCCGATAAGTCGGCCGTTTTTGTCTCGCAACGCTCGATTGAAGGTATCGCCAGGGCCTTGATTAGGCACTGCTGATATAACGGCGCTGAGACATGCCATCTGATGCATAATAGTGCGATGGCTGAGCACAACGCCCCGATGGTCTCCAGTAGGCGCACGAGAAAATTCGATGTATGCGAGATCGGGAACGGATAAAGGGGGAATATCATCTTTCCTCTTTGGATGGTAGCTGCCGAACTCGTTCGTCTTCCACCACTCCACCCCCTTGGGCCACTGCAATTTCTGAGTTGTGATATCACGCTGGAAAGTTTTCAAGTTATTATCTGTCGTGAGGGCTAGATGTGCCTGTGTAGAAGTCAAGATTAAGTTGAGTCTGGCATAGTCTTGTAAGCCGTTAATCGGTACCGCGACGACGCCCGCAATGAAACAACCGAGGAGAGCAATCGCAAAGTCGATGATTTCCGAGTCACGATACACCAGAGCCACACGGTCGCCCCGGTACAACGAGCTTTTGTCGCGAATCACTTGAGCAACCTTCTCTGCTCTCGAAGCCAGTTTATCCCAATTGATCGATGCAATCTCTTTTCCTTTGCTGTCGAGGACCCAGTAGGCGGGCAACTTGGGTGTTGTCCTGCCGCGATGTCGTAGCACGGCGGCAATGTTATCGAAAGTCGACATCGCAGTGTTTTCGTCATGGGGATCATGAATGGCAAATGGCACTTCGCGTGGCTCCAAGGGCATCATATGCTGAAGCTCGGCAGGGGGCAAGTCGTTCGGCGTTAGCATGGGCGGCGCAACGGCAGCCGTTGGAGAAAGGGTATCTCCGAGGGAATATCTCTGAAGGCCACCGTAGTCGGCTGAAGCGTGTTCGTAGGACTGTTGGCCAGCAAAATCAGAAAAATAAGCCTGTGAATCCGTCATAGTGCCAGTGCGACTGTCATAATGATGCGTGGACTGTGGATAAACCCCCTGATATTCGGGCTTAAAGGCGTAATCGCCGGAGACCATGGTGCCGGAGCGCGTGGGGGGATCAGACACGAGAGTCTGGGCGTAATTGGGGGCGCGGTCGAAATAGAAAGACTCGTGACGGCCCTGAGGAGGGAGATATTCGGCAGCAATTGGGCCACCGGGCCGCAACAGGTCAATGGGGTGATCGGGGCCACGAGGGGGGTGTGCCGAAGTAGAAGGCCTTCGATCGGGAGACGGGTTCATTGGAGTATGGGACCAGAAAGCATTGGAATCGGGAATGGTAGCGTTCAAGGCCGCGAGGGCAGCTCCACGGTGATCGCCACCTTGGACGTGGGCGTCATCGTCGGGGGCGTTTCGTCTCAGACCGGCTAAGGCATCGGGAGGGAGGCCGTACTGGGAGAGAAGCTGGGTTCTTCGTTTCTGAAATCTTGAGAGATACGATGGTTAGTTCCGAGACTCGTCGGCTTGAGAGACAGTCTGACAGAGAGAAACACGGGGTGGCATAACAAGAGGAAGGGGGACCGGGAAGCAAAGTAGGCTGGGCAGGTAGAAGTGAGGGCGATGGCATGTGATGACAACGGCGGTGGGTAAACAGAAATGCAATAGTATTCAAGTAAGGCTCGCACCCTTTCTCAGTGATATCGCCCTCCTACAACCAGGGATATGAGCAGTTAGCGATGGCTCAGACATGGGGCTGATACATGTGTCGGGCTTCACGACGATATCGGCAAACATACTTCCAGTTCTCTTTCCAGGTTGTCGAGCCGGTCTTGCAGCTCCTGGCTTAGTTGGGCCATTGTTCAAGGGCGGGTCTGTAGACTCTATGGAGACTCGAGGGGAGAGTCTCCAGAGTCTCAGGCGGCGGTATATGAATCGAGATCGAGGACAATGGCGTCAAACGGTCCACGGGCGAGCGACTCGCGATCGGTATTAGATTACGTAGAAAAGGATGGCATGCTTGTGGCGATAGCGGATAATAACGGATTGGCCAAGCACAGGCGACCAGGGACGAACAGATGGCGATAGGTAAACGGAATACGGAACAGAAGAAGAAGAACGAGCGAACGAACGAATGGAGAAGTCGAGATAGTACCGGTAGCGGTAAAGAAACACTGGAGTAGGTGTAGGTAGGAGGTAGGAGGTATTTAGGTAGGAAACGCAGGCAGGGTTCCGTATGTAATGTATTCCGTATTCCGTCGAGAATAATCCGTACCACGGGGCAGATAGCGTCGAGCGACGGAAGCAGGCTTACGTAAAAAAGCTAGCGAAAAGGAGAGGCACATTCAAGGATGGGGCGGGGGTGGTGGTGTACTTGGTGGCAGTGTCTCGCCGGTATGCCAATCACCGTGAAGCAACCAAAAGATGTATGATTGGTATTGCGTCTGGTAGGTGAGAGGTGTTTACGGAATATCTACCTACAACCCATACGGATTACAGGTGCATGTAAGGTAGGGTGTCGTGAGGTGGATGTACCTCAAAATCTCACCTCGGTCTGTAGCCGTGGGGTCTACCTTAACCAAATCGGGTAATTAGATGCGAGATCTAAG
>JAJFDK010000256.1:0-13944 GCA_028637775.1 Xylariaceae sp. X167
AACCCTAACCCATAGTATAGAAGTACTTCTCCCATATGCATTTACAGGTGTGCAGTGTAGATTACTAAGCAGAGTGGAGGCATCCACCTCGTTAAGTAAATAACAATGCGTAAGTGCAATTCGGGGCGTGAATATGCACACTAGCAGTATACTGGAACACTTGTCTGTATTAGGAAAGTCCAGCCGGGCCTTCCTAATATGGGCAATGACTAGCAGACCCTAGATGTGCAGCATGTAACTAGAGAGACTAGACTAGTAGAGGCAGTGCAGCTGGGCTTATCTTGCTCAGCCACCCTGGAAATCACTAGTGTCATTCCCTTGTTTTCTCAATCTGGCAATAATTGCAATATCTCTGAGCTAACCAGCTGTAGGCCAAGGTCTAGAGCTGAGTTTGTGTCTCACACTGTGGCATGCAGGAATTAGGCCTGCTCATGCACTATTTTAGCTGCATGTTTCACACTATTGGGGGCTGTGCATCTGCACAGTTCCTTTGGTGTGACTCATACACTAATTTAGTCAATGAGCAAGTTATTTTTTCCTGCACCTTGCCCTTTGTGGCAGAGTGAGCACATTATTGCCCCTGCTGAGAAATCAAGTGCTTTGAAATCAAGGCTTTTGCTTTGAAATCAGAGCCCCTGCTTTGAAATCAAGGCCCTTGCTTTGAAATCAGAGTTGGTGGAATGACCTGGAAGACTTTCGAAAGGCTGGAGTCCTACTCCCCACTCTTCTGTCTGGCCCTGTCTCTCTATGAGAGATGGTTATATATACCCTCTCTCTTTCGCCAACTGAAGAGTTCCTGATGAGCTGCAGGCGAAACGCAAAATCACGATTTTGTGTAGAACTCTTGTTGCTTATCACCTTCAACACCCTTCTCTTGCACTTTGTGCCTCTACAAACCCTAACCCTAACCCTAACCCTAACCCTAACCCTAACCCTAACCCTAACCCTAACCCTAACCCTAACCCTAACCCACCTTCGCCATCTTTTGGTGACTTTTTCAAGTTCAATGAAATGGATGCTGCCCCCAGCCTCCCCACAACTGCCTTACAGGAGCATATGCATTGAGCCCACTTTTGCCTGCCACGTGAACGAAACACTAGAACACTTTCCACGACACCTCGGTGGGTCCATTGTGCACGCCGTGAAGAACAAAACGATCAATTTAATTATCTTTGGTGGAAACCGTAGTTTTGAGAGCAAAGAAGTCAGCCACTTCTACATCATGATCCCCAATATTGATCAGCAGAAAGTGTATTTCATCGACTCCCTCGAAGGTGGACATATGGCCCGCTGTACTGTCTTTCAGTGGCTCCAAAGTCGCTGGGAGACCAAGATTGCCCAAGGGCCAGGCGGTATTGCAACATCAACCTCCACCGAACGGCTCACTATGATCCCCAACCAATCTGATGGCTGGTATAGTGACGGTTACGGTTATGGTTAGGGTGGAGGTTGGGGTTAGATAGTTAAATACACGTATAGTTACAGTCAAAGTTAAGATCATTACTAATGTTATGCGTGATGATTTACATTATGATTACCCTTACAAATAGGATTCTAGCTAAGGTTATGGCAATGTTTGAAATTATTATTGGTCATATGCCTGATTTTGGGATTATAATTACATGAACATTTATTGCAGCCATTCTATTATCAGATAATGTTCATGAAGGTGGATAATGAGGACGATCACTTTTATATTCGTTGTTCATGATAAAGCATCATGACTAACCACATAGTTGAGTCATAAATGTTCAAAATCAAGATTAATTGTCACGGCGAGGAGGGACAGATTGTAGGGACAAGCCCGCTACAGTATATTCCTCTATGTACGGGAAACGAAAGCATGAGGAGAGGAAAAGGAAAGCTACGGAAGAGGCCGGCTGTGCCCGCGCTATATACAGAGATGGCCTTTGGCACCTCGGGGATCATGTCCTCCACCCGTTCTCCATTCCTTGCCTACTAATGGAGGACTCGGCGGATAGCGCCCTTGCCCTCCGGGCAGCTTCCGAGACCTCTGCCATGTTTGCTTATGAGACAAACGGCAGGAGTCAGGTGTTTGCCCTTCCTGGTGGCAAACTGCATTACCTGTCTCGCCGTGCGTTTCACGTGCCAGTTAGCCCCCAGGGGAATAGTCGGAGAGCGGCCACGCTCGCGATGGTGAGACCACACGCTGTGCTGGTCCATTGTTTACGGGCTCTGCGTGCTGGCCCTCACACATGTACTGCTTAAAGCATTGACCCACATACCAATGATGCTTACACAGTGTGCATGAAATCCACACAAAACATCGCACTGTGTTCTTTAATTGAGCCAGAATTTCCAGTAGAATCCCTGCCACGTTCAACGGCACAGTGCTGTTAGCACAGTCTCGCACTGTGCGCAGGGCCGGAATCCTACGTAAAAAAGAACGTGAATTCTACCTCCACGTGCTACGTGAATTCTACCTCAACCTCCGGACCCGCTTTTCCGTTTTCCCATACAAAAAAACGTGAATTGTACCTAGAATTCGCCGCTACTATATGTTAGCCGAATACTGCATTGTGATCGTAATTGACGAGCCGAGCTGCTGTGCCCACAATCCAAGCCTTAAATCGGTCATCATCAGTATCGTTGACTGTAAAACCAATCATAATCCGCTTCCCCACAGATGATTCCTCCAAATTGGGGTCCGACGTGCTGTAGCCGTCTCAATATAAAGCACATTGGTGCATATTGTATCGGTTTTCCATCAGCGTCTCATGTATCCGGCTTCGAATCTCCTCGATCCGTAGTTGAACTTCAGGTGTATGGAGGAGATCGGGGGTGGAGATTTGTAGAGAGCGTGACCAAACGTAGAATTGAAATTCGTGCTCAGGCTTTTCCACTGCCCATATGGCTAAAGTTTCGATAACAGTGTTCGATATGATTCGTGACATTTGAGAGGCTGTGACGTGAAGTCGATGCGTAGGCTTCAACCATCCACGGGATTCTTACTGAGTAGTGCCGGTGTATTCATCATACCACTGACGAATGCGGCGCTTCGTTGCAATAGATAAACGAGCCATGACTTAAAAGGAGATAGAGTTAAAGCTAAAATCTCACTGATCGGGTGATCGAGTGCAGGTGGCTAGGAAAATCCAAGATAGGCTTCAATGGTGTAGAAAGGGAAACGCAGAATTGCACATGGTACCTGAACAAACAACACGAATTCACGCGTCTTGTAAATGGCTATGTGTTAAATATCGATGTGTTAAATGAGGTTAAATAATGTAATCAAATACGATTGAGTTACATGAAAAATGTTTTTTTGATAGCTGCTATGAAGTGTATCTTCAGTAGTTTGGGCCACTGGTTAACTCATCGCGTCAGTATACAGGTGTCTTTCTTGTATGTGGTGAAAACGGGGTTCGAATCCCCGTTCGTTCAAATGGGAGTATTTTTTTTCCTGAAATTACAAGTTGACTGGGTTTCACAGCCGGAGATTTAGTATAGAAAAGTTTATTTTGCAGAGAAGGGACCAAATAAACCCACAATGAACAACTTTGTACCCTCTGAATATTGTCAAACCGACGACTCAATATACCATCGTGTAGAGCGGAAACCGCTCTTTCCGATGAGACCAACTGTTTCCCTGAGGAAGCAAAACTAAGGCTGTAGTACCCTTTTAAAGACATCATATAAGTCGACATCTCGATACGTGCCCCACTTTCTTTTGCCACTTTTTTATTCACTTCCTATTTAATGACAGTTTTGTCTTCCATGCTCATCGTCTTATTGCTTGACAAGCTGTGTACAGCCTTTAATCCTTGAATCCCCCATCCCATCAAACTCCATATCACCCATAAGAGCTCATTCCCGCAATTTCTCAAATGCCATTATCATGCATCAGTCCTGTCCACTCAGCGATCTGTCGGTGTTGTACCAAACTTGAAGGTGGTGTAGGTTTGGGAGTCCGCGAAGAAATACCTCAAACTCTCGTTGACGACCAAACAAAATTTCTGGAATTCGTCTTTGTTCGTACACATTCTCATCGTTCTCTCTGGTGTATATGCAGACTGATTTTCGAGCCGCGCTTTTTCCATAAAGGAAATGTGGCCGGCTTGTGTTTGAATCTGCCTCAGTCAATATCTTGACTGTCGATTGGGAGCGTGTGACCCTTTTGGTAATTGCTCCGGCGTTGGCTCGTGCTCTTTCTTTCTTCCACTCCTTCCTTTGACCACTATCATTCTTCTTTTTCCATATTGGATTGGGTCCCAAATAATCATCGTCTTTCCTCCGCCCTTCTTTGGTGGAATCGTGATTAGAGCAATCGTGAAATAATGCCATGCAGCATTTATCCACTGATTACCAATTGCTGGGCCGGTACACACTGAGAAGAATGCGATCCAAGTTTTCTTGTATTCCTGATCTGTGTGGTAGAAATCCGCAAAAGTTTTTCGCGCATGTGTATCCTGCATTTGTGCGTCCTTCCACGATTTCTTGTCTGCACCATCAATGAAGGAGATCAAGTACTTGTATATGAATGGCAGATTAGCGATACCACAGTTCTCATATAGCTGTAGATATCTTCGCAGATCATGACTCAATGGCGTAGGCGTTTTATGAGCTTCATAGATTGTTGTAGGTACGTATTGTTCATCTTCTTCTATGACTGAATAGCGCGCATCAGACCCAGAATCATCCTAATTAATCTCATCAGGTCATGGAATGCGATAGTTAGGGCGAGTCGATCTCTGGCTTGTACTGCGCGTCTGCCGAGTATTGGAAAGCGCAGCTTGCTGGTGATGAGCATTTGCAACATATTGGACGCGGCACGCGTTGGCAACGGACATTTACGGCGAGCGCAAAGAGGCGGGCATTTGCGACGAGTGCGCAGCGACGGGCATTTGCGGCGAGCATTGAATTAAGGAAAGGAAAGGAGCTGCCTCGCCCCAATGTAGGTAAGTAGGTAGGTACCTAGGTACCTACCGGAACGGACCTGGCCACAGTGTAAGTACGTACCTAGGTACCTAAACGATATAGCTTCTCGCTACCCTTAAAAGCCCTGGGA
This sequence comes from Xylariaceae sp. X167, assembly GCA_028637775.1. NCBI lineage: Eukaryota > Fungi > Ascomycota > Sordariomycetes > Xylariales > Xylariaceae > Xylariaceae sp. X167. The sequence goes on from JAJFDK010000256.1 coordinate 5,030, forward strand.
GAGGTGTACATGCCCACCATCTACTATCTGCTCGTGTGGTACTTTCGTGGTCGATTTTCAATCGTGCCAGCCATATGCCATGCTCCCTGATCCATGAGCTGCGCTGAATTCTGCATACAAGATGAACCTCAGGGAGGTACACACGACTTCTGTATTCGATTCTCTGTAGACCCTCACAGTTGGGCGGGAGCTCGTCAATCAGTGCCAGTATACTCGCAATAGCTTTGGCTTTATTGCAAATGCTTTTGAAACTGGCACAGCACTGAAAATGCGCTGTTTCCAGCTGTGGAAGCTGTGGTATTTACTGAAACATTGTAAGAGGTGTCGTCGGTTAATTGAGACATGTTGCGCACGTTTCGTTGACTCAAAGTGAATTCTACTATAGTTATGTACCATGGCATGTTGGCGTCTTGTGCGCTGCCATGTCGGGTACGGAATGACTTCTCGCCAGCGTACATATGGTTAGGCCTCAAGTCATCAATCAATCCACCCTTGAAATTGGATTGATTGAGGGTTATTTTTGATTCGATTGAGTTCAGCTTGGCTTGATTGGAGTGCGGATTGGATTACGGACTTGAGTTGTGGGCAGCGCTGATTGAGCCCAACTCTGCCAATACGATACACGCTTTTGTAAACTAAACAACAACATAATTCGTAAACCACACAAACAACGACCACATACCTACACACATTCACGCGTTTAATTCAGTTATTCGTACACATTACTCACACTATTCTCGTTATCAGACTATTAGTCGTTCCACGTCAAGGCTCGAGTTGCGGTTATGGGACTGTTGCCACTGTCAGACGTGTCGTTAGACTCGTCACTTCCACTATAGTTCTGGCATTCCGTGACTCTCGTTGCGTGACTCCCGTCCTCATGCGTGGCTCCTGTTGCGCGGCTGCTGTTACGTGGCTCCGGTTGTGCGGCTCCCGTTGCATGACTGATATTGTTGCTACCAGACCCGTCACTTTATCTCTTGGTAGAGAGTGCTGCGATTGCCCAGGTTCCGTGGCGTGGCTGCTATTGCTGTCGCCAGAGCCGTCACCCCCTCTTTGGTGGTGCTATCACGGAATAGTCACTGGTGTGCTTTCATGAAATGGTAAACTGAGTTCTTAGAATGATGATGTTCTAGCTAAGTGTGGCCGCGCCGGCCAAGGCGCGCAGAAACGCGCCTTGTAGGCCTCTGCGCGGGTCTGTGCACCGCTTATCTAGTGCTTGCTATCTACGTTCCTATGGTCCGTGCACGTACTTAAGTACGAAACGACCTACCCGGTAGGTCCCGGGTAGGTCCCGGGTAGGTCCAACTTACTTTGTCGATCGTCGACCTTGTCGTACCCCATGTAAGTCCTTGACAGCTGCCGTTGCATGGCTGCCATCTCTGTCGCCAGACCCGTCACTTCCACTATAGTGCTTGCTGCCGTTCCGTGGTTTCTGTTGCCAGGCTGCTCTTGCTGTTGCCAGAGCCGCCACTCCATCTTTGGTACTGCCGTTACCGCCGCCGCCGTCAAACCCACTGCCGTTACTCAGCTGTCGTCGTCACCGCATCCGTTACTCATATAGTGTTGTTTTGGCGTGACTGTTCTCACCGTGGCCAGACATGTCACTCCATGAATAGTGCTGTTGCTGTTGCCGAGCTGTCGCCGCTGCCACCAAACGCACTCACTATGAGTGGCCCACAGTTTACTCGCCCTATGTGCAAGGTCACAATTCTACGAAAAAACAAATCACGCCTTCAGAAACAACATCAACGTTCTGCCCATACTCTCGTTGAAACTGTGGACTGTGAGGTCTGTCATCAGTCAGTATCAGCTCACAACCTTCAACGTCATTTTAATCAACACTCAGGTACTCATAAGATTGAATGTTTTATCTGCGGTGCTGTCGTGAGTAAAGCCAGACTGACTAAACATCAAACAACAATCAGCTGTTTACAAGCTTCAACTTCTACTGATGACAATGACACATTTACATTGAGGAATGAGGATCACTCTCCCATTCTAATTCAAACTCCATATCCACAACGTTTGTGAGATGAATTTAAACACAGTCCGTGTAACTGTCTGTCAACAATGGTATCAGCATACAACTATGAGATTAACAGAGCAGGTGGCCTGACCTCACTACATCGGAGGAATGATGGTCTCGGAGTGAGTTAGGTTTATCACCACCACTCTTTTTTCCTTCCAATGGATGTTGGCTGATAGAACCTGATGGTGATGAATTATTCCATGCATAACTTATCAATGCAAATGAAGATACTGCCATTTATTTTAATGGTGATCACCACCAGACAACAGAAAGCACACCATTGCTTCTGGCACTTCAACAGCTAAGCACACCTAAACCAGAATATACTCTATATGCTCTCAACATCAGTTATGATATTCTACAAATGCAGATACCAAATCAATTTCAAGATACCACATATGAAGAGACATCAATCATCCCCACCAATATTAGTCCTCAGTATACAGCTGTTGATCTACATATTGGTATGTCATCCACTTGATGATCTTTAATATTTTTACTAACTAATTTTGTACACGGAGGAGCTCATGGTATCACTTTATCATCAAGAGGTTATGTTAAACTATGGGCTTTATACCCATTAACTCAACATAAGTATCAAAAATTGTCAAGTGTTTATCATTCCACTTTCATATTTAGTGATCTCATGAATCATCTTTGGGGTGGTGAATTCTGCATTCAAACTGAGAATGAAGGTATACATCTACCTCCTGGATGTATACATGCAACATTGACATTATGTGGGGGTTTAGTCCATAGCTTGAACTATACCACTGCGAAATGTTTCAAATCCTCTGTCATTGGCTGAGATTTGGATGACATGGATGGCTCTACTACTGCGGATGATGCTGGCATTATTCTTGCATCAATGATTCTTATCATGAATTCAATTGATGAAGAAGCAATGGCAACTGTGCAAAAATAGCTCTGTGTGAGATACAACAGGATTTCAACTCTAAAGTCTATTGAGTTGTAGTACCTGAAGGAGCTACTTCTCAAAAGCTATAGGCATTGTAACAAAACTGGATTGAGATGAACTGTAATAATATTTGTTTTTCATTTTTATTTTAAATATTATAAAGATTCATGAGAACTATTTTTTTTAAATATGTACTTGTATATGATGATTGAAATATCAACCCACCTCCGGCAACACATCTATTGTTAAGCACTTCAATCATCATCGGTGCGATGACAAAAATTCACTTCTTCATTCCCCTCAACCCGCGTCTCTTAACCTATGTCCTCTAACTTGTTTCACAGTGTTCTGTCGTCATCGCTGCGATGATATAAATGCAACATCCAACTCCCCTCAACTCACCTCCCTCAACTTACCTTCCTCAACCTACCTCCCTCAACTGACTTCCCTGAACTCCCTCTTTCAGATAAATATTTATTAAAAATTCTTTAATGATGGGGATAGATCAACTTGTAAATTTTCAATATATCGTATATACACTCCTGCTAGCTGTAACTTTCATTGCAATAGGTATATTATACTTCATGTTCATCAATATAGTTTTCAGCATTTATTTTTCGTTAATTTTAATGTCCCTACTAGTTTTGGCAGAAATTACAGTGATGTTTCTATTTTTACACATGTATTACGTCCCAGCATTGAACCAGATTGCCCCACAATTAGTCCATATTGAGAGGAAAAAAATTTCTTATGGCCCCCTCACCTTGCTGTTAGTATTTTGTACTCAGACAATATCGCCGTTGCTATGTCATCTCGGCGCCTCATTGCATTGTTCATGATGCCACGCCCTTGGGTTGATCTGGAACTCCACAGAGAATGTATTATCAATGAGTATTCAAATCAAACCTCGATTCAATCTCTTGCGGACATTTTACAGCATCGTCACGGCGTCCTTGTAAGCCATTATCTTCTGTAACAGGGCAGCTAGGCAGGAGGCGCAACGACGCTGTCAATCTGCGGTGGAACACATCATGGCTCATTGACCAACGGCGCCGTGACGCCGTCTGGACAGCGACCACTGCAGTCAAGAGGAATCGTAGGGCAATGCACCCAAGCCCCGACCAGGCTGCGTCCCCAAGAGCCGAGCGCAGTGCGCCTGGGGCAGTCGGGTGACAGGCGCAATAAGTGTAGCGACTCCAGGGCTAGCATGCCAGCGCCGAGCACACAGCGACTAGACGCGCTACTCGGGTAATTCGGCCAGGCAACAGTAGCACGCACACCAGTCGCCAGGAAGCGGGCGACGACAAAAGCAGTTCGGCGGTGGCCGGACCGCCATGTAGATTCTCTTCCTTTTCTTAAGCGATAGTCTTACAATAGAACTAAGTCCTTGCTTGCATCATCTCGTGCCAATCAACCCTTAACGCCAAACATCTTCTCCTTAGCTGACTTAAAGATTGGGGCATACCACGTCATCAAATTCGCACACAACATAGCGAATCGCTCAATGATCAATTAACTCATCTTTATTACGAATCTGGCTTATCTAATGCGGCTATTTTACAAGTATTACAAGAGTCTGGCTTTCAAATCTCCCCAACACAACGTCGCCTCTGTACCGCTCTCGCAATTTATCGTCGTGTTTCAATTGAGAAAGTGCATACCAGTCAAGAACTGCGTGCATTTTTTGCTGCAGAATGACATAAAGAAGGAATGAGACTGCGCCCCGGAAGGCGCAGTCTATATACTCATATGCGACAAAGACATTTTCATTTACCCAGAGATGCCGTTTTTTAGGTATACCGCGAATTTCACGACGATGCAATTCGAGATAGGCTACGCAGGCTGCATTGTCGAAGAGGCGGCTAGACTACACCTGGACTTAATTACATTTTGTGCGTAGATGGTCATTTAAAGCTTACTCATATTGGATTCGAGGTATATGCAGGAATCGATGCATATTTGAGGTTCATTCCGTGATTTTATGTGGGATTTTCAGCTTCAACAGCACAAGCTGTATTTCTACAATATCTCTATATTGTAAACAATACAATTTCATTCCACCAATCATTCGATTAGATCGAAGAAAAGAAACGACAATGATAGCTGCCGCACACTATATTCTTTCTCAGCATGTCAAAACTTGTCGATTCCCTCGTCATTTACGTCAAACGAGTGAACATGCCAGGCAGTCAGACTCAGACATTACAACACGTAGCTCCGCACCTTCTGAGCATACGGAATTGAATGAATGCTCCCCTGCCTGGTCAGATTGTTGGTCATACGGAGAAAGTACGCAGAATTAAAGAACAGAAACATAGTGAAATCAGCTACAGGAAAACGGGACATTGTTCTGAAGAGTAGGTTGACGATGTTTCCTAAGTCAGAGTTGCGCACCGGTCAGTGAAACAACAGGCGTATCATTATCACTTACCTATCTGCCAGTGCAAACAGATTCATCGGCCTGTTGATTATGGGGTCCAAACTGACTGGATTGGCTAATGAGCATGTGTGTCTTAAATTGTATATTATTCTATCAAGAACATGGTTTTTACTCAGAACTGCTAAATCAACGAGTAAATTACATAATAAACATCGAGGATATATGGTGTGAGGGCGGGCTCCAGGTGTTACGATCAGGTAGAAGGTCTGACACCTTGTATTGATGCTATGAACGAAGACTCTAAACTAGGGAAGAAAGAGAGAGAAAGAGAACTAAATTTACATGAGTGGGAATCCTTCTTATACCCTGCGTCCTCACGTTCAGTGGTGGGAGAAGGCTTAGCTCCATGGTGGGCGACAACGAGGTCTGTGCTTGGAGACCACATGGTCTGAGCGTGAATCCGTGAATAAGCGAGCTCGTGGCGGGTGACGGCGAGCTCCGTTGTTAGGGGGAGCTGGTCATAGCTTCAGCCTTGTAAAAGGGAGCTCCGTAGATGCTGATGACAAGCTTCTATGTCACGTACTGACAGGAGAGCTCATGGAGGAGTACTGAGGAGCTATGTGATGACGGTTACAGCTTAGATCTTAGGCACAACCGTCACACCAGGCAACACCAAGTATCCTCCCTCACGATCGCGAAGCCCACCGTCGCTCTCCGCCACAGCTCCTGACAGGATCCGACTGGATAGCGCACCACGCCTATGAGAGACCTTTGAGACATCCCTTACATGATAAAGGGATTGATATCTCATGCAAACACGGGAAGGGTCCCAGATGCGGTGCGCAAACGCTCGCCCTCTTCCGACGGGTCAGACAGAAAGACGGGACGGCCAGACAAACCGAGATCAAGCCTGTATGTTTTCTGTATATATAGCCGGTGGCCCTGCGGCCACTTCCATAGCTTTTCTGCTTCTCTCCTTAAGCTTGTGTTTCTAGTACATAGAACAATATACTGTAACTGGCCCGTCCCTACACTATGTCTTTCTTTGCCATGACATATGGTAGATGGAAGCTATATTTGATATTCGCTTAAAGGTGCATGTGCTGAACGGGAGCAGCCTGTAAAGATCTATGCCAGGGGTGTTTTCCTGCACATGGCAGAACATGACTACTGTCACGGCGAAGAAGGCCAGAGTGTAGGGACAGGCCGGCTATAGTATATTCTTCTATGTACTAGAAACAAAAGCTTAAGGAGAGAAGGAGGAAAGCTACGGAGGTGGCCGCAGGGCCACCTGCTATATACACAGAAAACATACAGGCTTCTCTCCGTTTGTCTGGCCGTCCCGTCCTTCTGTCTGACCCGTCGGAAGAGGGCGAGCGTTTGCGCACCGCATCCGAGACTCTTCCCGTGTTTGCGTGAGACAGCAATCCCTTATCATGTAAGGGATGTCTGAAAGGTCTCTCCTAGCCGTGGTGCGCTATCCGGTCGGATCTTGTCAGGAGCTGTAGCGGAGAGCGACGGCGGGCATCGGGATCGTGAGGGAGGATACTGGGTGTTGCCCGGAGCCGGCCCTCACAACTGCATTGTGGTGTGATGCAGACATTGCGTTCTCCACGAATAGAGTCCGATTACATGAAATAGATATGACCAATTTACATTATGATCAGATATTCGATGCACAATGGAAATTACAATTCAATGACAGTATATTTTCATAATGAGCAACAAACTATATTATAATCACACGTATTACATATAGAAAGAGCTCATCAAAGCATGAAATAAAAATGGAAGCAAATTTCTGCATTATCGGACATAATCTAGGATGTCTTAGACTCATGAATATCAGAGCTCAGAGACAGCACATCCCTCAGTCCATGCTGCTCACTATCCCCAATCTCTGACTCATTTGCTGATAGGTTTGTGCTCCAACGGCGGCTAGCCTTTCTTATTGTATTATGCGTTTGAATTGGTGGACCAAGATTATCATATCAGGATTGCCGAGGTATGGTCGTGTGATCTTGATTTGAGGCTAATGACTCATTTTTCATCAATGGAACGGCTTCTCTAATGGGATCCGATTCGGACTCAGATTTGATCTCCAATTTGATCTGTGATTTAAGCTCTTACTTGACAACCGATCTAGCTGCTCGCTAGGGCATTACATTTGATGAAGCTAAATGGCTAGACAACGATCCGTCTCCATAGGCATTGGATAAACGACAAGCTACTTGTGTATCAATTTGTTTCCCCCTGCGTGCTTTATTCCTCGACCGCAAGTTCTCTTCATCACCCGAGACAGACTCAAGTCGGCGGAGGAAACATAAGTTCACCGTGAACTTTTCCTTGGTTGAGTCACTCATCATCGGCTTGATATCGATACCATGTAAGGGCTCACTGGGTTTGAACGATAGCTCTGGGATCGAGGATTCATTTCCAGTTGTGACATGCCCTACTATACCATATGTAATCTCAGACAAAAATGGTGACGGTATATTCCAATGCTCTTTGAAATAGAGAATAATAGATTCGTGATCGGTATCCATAACAATGATGGGGACATTGCGTGGAGACATGACCTTGCATCGTTTCAACTTTTCTAGGCATGTGGTCTCAATTGTTCCAATAACATCAATATATTCCTCCGTAATGAATATATTGATACCAACATTGTTGACAATCTCCTTGTTGGGTTTTGTGGTGGCGGTGATACCCTCTGCCATCTTAGATTTTGCTAACAAATGCGCCTCGTGATATTTCTCCACCGTCTCTTTCTTAACAATGACTCGAGATGAAGCGGTCAGTGGCAACATACACGGTGCTTGCAGTGTTTGCGCCTCACCAGTCAAGTCGATGACATCGGAGTTGGTTTGAATCGCATCTTGTAAAGAGATGCTGCAATCTGGGCATTTTGTAATGTCCGGATTGGTATGAAGGAGGGCTTTATGATCGACCACACATAGCATGTTGACGAAACTATGTGATCTTGTATATTGGAATGATGCGATTGATGGTTCTCGTGTGTTCAATAAGAAGTAAACAAATAAATAGAATTTCAATATTGAAGCTGTCGTATATGTTAATGGTGGGAATAATGACAGAACCGTTGAGGAAAGACTGTATTAATGAAGGTGTTTGCACATCGCTCACTTATACAAACGTCAAAAGAATATGGAGTTTAATTACTTTTCTCCGTAGATTTCGTCTTTTCGCGATTTTTACTATTTTCTATCTATCAGACAACTAAACTGCCGCAATTAGCTTCGAATTTGATAAAAAACATATAAGTGAGCCGAGAGGTGGTTCTATAATAGCAGCTTCTCGGTATAAACCTATACATGCAAAACATTCAAATCAGAACGTGCTAAACATGTCTGTCAAAGTACTGTGACGGTTGTGCCTAAGATCCAAGCAACAACCGTCATCACATAGCTTCTCAGCACTCCTCCATGAGCTCTCCTGTCAGTACGTGATATAGGAGCTTGTCATCATCATCTACGGAGCTCCTTGTTACGATCAGGTAGCAGGTTCTGACACCTTGTATTGATGCTATGAACGAAGACTCTAAACTAGGGAAGAAAGAG
>JAJFDK010000257.1:0-13821 GCA_028637775.1 Xylariaceae sp. X167
CTCTTTCTTCCCTAGTTTAGAGTCTTCGTTCATAGCATCAATACAAGGTGTCAGAACCTGCTATCTGATCGTAACACAAGCTATATGAAATGGATTACGACATGAGCGATGTCAACACCGATAGAGATGACAATATCAATGACGGTTGAGAGGCTATGGCACCTTGGGCTCAGACTATGACCCTACCATCATGGTGGATATCGACAGCTGACATTGAACGAATATACATATTCATCAAATGCATTACCACCTTAAGGGTGGCCAGTTTTGGAGGTCATGACACTCAATTGAATGAGTCGTACCAATGACTAATAGTTTCCCAGTTGCGATTATGCAGCATCAGGTAGCTACTGATTCAGGTAGATCATTTTCCTACCCTTGATATCAATCAATCTGTCCAGTTATATCGCCCATACAGACGACGGTCTTCAAATGGATACAATGGCATTCCTTGTGTTATGATCAGATAGCAGGTTCTGACACCTTGTATTGATGCTATGAACAAAGACTCTAAACTACGGAAGAAAGAGAGAGAAAGAGAATTAAACTTACATGAGTAGAAATCATTCCTATACCATGCGTCCCCATGTTCTGTGGTGGGAGACGGCTTAACTCCGTGGTGGGCGACGACAAGGTCTGTGCTTGGAGACCACATGTTTCTAGCGTGAATCCGTGAATAAGCGAGCTCGTGGTGGGTGACGGTGAGCTCTATTGTAGAGACGATCTGATCATAGCATCAGCGATGTAGAAAGGAGCTCCGTGAATGATGATGGCAGGCTCCTATGTCACGTACCGACAGAAGAGTTCACGGAGGAGTACTGATGAGCTCTGTGATAACGGTTACCGCTTTGTCTTGGGCACAACCGTCACAATGACTATTGTCAAGACTCAACGCACCCGCACATGGTTGGCCTTCACACCATTGACTGACCAGGTCCGCCAGCTGTTTTTGGCGAATGCAGCCAACAAGACGCTGCACTTGGAGGCATCTAACAAAAGCTATGCGTACCTCGTCAACAAAGTGCCCGCTCGTATAGCAGGAGAGTCGATTCCACTCGAGCAGCTCATCTTGCAGGAAGCTGGAATGATCACTGAGAAGACACCGCTGCGCGTCAAGCTGCTCTTGACTACGTAGCCCGGTGTCACTAGATGGATTGTCGTTTTGGGCGAAAACGTCCGCGAAGGCTTGACCATTTCGGCTCAACAAGGCCAAAGCTGAAAACCGTCCCACCCATGGGCATTCAATGCCAGAACTGCTGGGAGTACCACACCGGCCAGCTGTGCAATAAGGCTCAGGTTTACTCCCACTAGCTAGGCTCTGTGGGAGTGGGCTGCACTCACCCTCAGCGATACACGGAAATACCAAACAAACAAATATACATACAAACAAACTTATCCACCATTCATTTAATGCGAGTAATTAGCTGTCGACTATATACGTAATCATCTATAGAAAAAACGACGCTTCATAGTCAATGAAATGTAACTTATCCCTTTCAATCTCACATGTTTGTGGCTATTGAGGAAGATGCATTCACTTCATACATACAACGGGCGAGAACAAGTATAAGACAAACGCCTGGTGTTTGATTTCATGTGTGTTACGCTTCTAAGGACGCTTGCATCGCGACATCATGTTTGAGGACACAACCCATCCTTTCTTTGACCCCTTCTACCGTCAATCGAAAACGTCTAACTCATGCTGTTCTATCCAGACCGTATATTTATCAATATCAGCCACTACCACGTGCGGATTTCTGAGACCGTATGTGGAATATGGCGGTTCATTCGACGTCACGGAGGCCGACAATGACCCATTACGACTCGATATCGAGCGAAATTTCAACAGCTGAGTTATCCCAACCGATTGTAATAACGCGCCTACACCTCACATGAACCGAAAGCATCATGACGGCAACCGATTACACGTAGGGGAGACTCAACTTGGTGACATCACAGATTTAAAGCAAGTCTGGATTGAGATCATAAAATCCGTCCCCCTAAGAAATGAGTCAATGAAGCCAAGGTTTTGGAACATCTCGCTAAGAAGAGACCGATGGATAAACCTTCGAAAACCAAGTTATGGGCACGAGCAATAGACTCACCGATCAATGCAATTCGTCAGGGCAACCGACAAGGCTTGGCTGACAATACGAATATCAAAAACGCTGTGAATATCACTCCTGAGATATTTGAAGCATTGCGTATCATTCGCGATACGGTGCATGGCTATGGCTCGTACCCAATTTTGATAAGAAGTAATATGATATCTGCCGACATTGGTTAGATTGCCTTACATCCGAATGAACGAATCATTCCCAAGTGTTAGATAGCCTGGGCACACTCGAATACCTTCACGTATCGCACTGTAATGTGCATGGAGGAGGTCGTAAAAGAGCAAAATACGTCAGCGCAGATTCCAATGCTGATTTCATGGCGGTATCCCGATGACTTGAAAAAAGATTTTGGTGATCCCGTCGACAAGACGATGACTGTACAACATGACAACTTGTCTAATAGACTCCAAGATGAAAGCTTAATAAGCTTTAACTGCCCTCGAGAAACAGAGCAATGATCAATACGAGGGTAATATATGCCCTCTCAAAATCGAGCTGCCATTTGCGACAATCCAAGATTCTGAGATTTGGATCACAGTCGACCCCAATCTACATAGATTGGGTCAACATATCATGAAAGTGCACGACGATGGCGTCAGCGAGACACAGAATTTAATCATGCAAGTGATGAAGAGCGCAGTCATTGGTGGTCCAATTGAGGGAAAGATACATAAGATAATGTCTGAGTCTATCTGTACAATATCGGAGGATTTCTCGGAGGTATTCCAATGACAGAATGATCGGATCACTCAACTGGAGAGAAAACTGTCTCGTTTAAAAGACATTGAGGCCACCCGCCAAGAGGAGATGGACGTGCTAAACTTGAACCCCCACGATTCAGGTACACATGATTTCTTCTGCCACTTGTATCTGGCAGATACTTCTTTCGAGACTTCAACGGCCTTGTAATCAACTATGACTTCTGCAATTGACGAAGCTTCAACTCCTTTAGAAACGGCTACGGCTTCTGCTACTTTGGAATCAACCACGCAAGCTGGTGGTAGTAAGCAAAGACGTGAAGATGTAGAGAAACCAACTACAAAGGGATTCTCTTTTGGTCGGTTGTTCTAGCTTACTTAATTGTTCTGGCGTGACTGAGTTATATGTGTATTACCTGGGTATGGGAGTGGATGTGAAAGAGTCTCAATCCGCCTTAATATTCCTGTTAACAATGGCTCATACATTAGATACATGATATACAGTTGAGGTTGAGCATTTAAATCTATTCTTGCAGAGATGCCACGCTTTATGAATGTTCAACGGGGACCTCATACAATATTCACACTGATCGGCCCTTGAATAGCCAATTCTATTCGGCATGCATATAGATGTGACGTTAATAACTCGTAAAACTCTTAAAGGTTTTTGAGTTCCGTCTCTCAACCTCCCTTCACATTTCTTCCTCCCCATCTCATTCTTCTTCTTCCATTTCACCTGCCATGCCTGCTACCTTATGAGGTACTTTTGACAATGCATCGGCCGCTGCTCTTCTCTCGTCGATTGCATCCCTTGTTCACAATGCCGTTATCCCTCGATTTCGATTATGACGGCAAGATTGACTTGACCATTGCGGAGAATAGACCCCTTGAATCAGACGTCTGTGACAAGTTGGCTGTCTGCAGGATGCCGACCGAATGGATGAAGCATTCGCCAGTCCAAAGGCAGCGGAAGGTTTTTTCTATCAATAGGCTTCAGGGAAACGAGGAGCCGTTGAAACATATATGTGATCCTGAGCAATACTGACGAATCCTGATTGAAATGGTGCCCATGAATGAGTTGGGTGCCCCGGCCAAGATATTTAGGTATCTGACGAAGGGCAAAGTTAAACCCTTGTGGGTAGTGGTTGCCCATCGAGACGGTTCCTGTTTTAGGGTCTGGTCGTGGTGGCAATAAGGGAGGTGGTAGAGAGCAGGATCTGGCCCAGCGTGCGCGTGCGGGATTTGCTTTCTCAGGACAGTTGCGGAATCTCATGGTCTTCAACTCGTTTAGGGGGGCTGCCATTGCTGCGAATTGATGAATGTATCCTCGTTGGTAATTTAGTAGACCTATTGCTTTCTCAAGCTCGTGCAGGTTAGCGGGCATGGCTAGGTTTCTGATGGCTTCCGACTTTTCGTCGTCTGTACGCAAACGGAGACGTGAAACATGTTGGCCTAGGGCGGTGACCTCACACTAACACATAGGCCGTCCCGAATCTAGGTAGTGTTGGGTTTTATTGGGTGAGCGGGCCGACCCGTGAGAAGATGGCAGGGGTAGTGTTGAGTTTTCCCATATCGGGTACTGTTGGCTTTTGTATGATTGGTCGGTGGCCAGGTGCGTAGGCTGACAACGGGCTCCCCCTTTGACACGTTAAGTCGGGAACTGCATAATGCCGTATTTATTAGTACGTAAACACCTACAATAGAGACTCTTTTTTCTTTTTTCCGCTACAGTCCGTTTCTCTGTTTATTTCCCATTTTCTTTCAACCCCCCACTACCCAAAACTACTCTACTCAACCGGAGCCTAGACGTCAACATTACGTAGAACCACTACTTCCGTTTACTAGTCATCACTCACACCATTCACTCATTACTGCTGACTGGAGTTTCCTTTTTCTATCTTGATTCCGATGGATCCCATCTACCCGTTCCACTACCTACCTTCTCTTCGTGTTGCAGTTTGTACGAAATGCCGACATGCTGTCCTAGCAAATGAGGTATTTGCCCATCTACGTGATAAGACTGAGCATTGCGACTTGCTCGCGCGCGACCGTCATCCCATCGTCCATGCCGTACAACAGCTTCCGAACGTGCTTCGCAGCCAAGATGACCTGCTCGACTATGCCCTTCCCGTCCGCAGCGCACCGTTAGCCATCTTGGGACCGCCAATGTTGGATGGCTTCGCCTGCCGCAAGTGTTCATTCGTGACCCGCGCCAATGTGGACCTCATCATTAGACACTGCCGTCATACGCATGGCTTCAATAATACCAGTACCCCAGGCCTCGCCAGGAGCCGGGCAGAGAAGAAAGCTGAACAGGACAAATGGTGGCGTGCCGGGGTAGCGTGCCAGCAGTTGTTCCGCAGTCGCCGAGCCAGTGGATGGTTTGAGGTTGTATGCACCAACGACAATGGGAGAGAGTCTGAATACCCGATGACCTGCGACAGCGCTGTCGAGCCCTTATTGTTGGCCCCCTTACGCAACACCACTACCTCGAACACTACTCCATTACTCGCTACGAATGCAACACCCCATGTGTCCGAGACGAAGCCTCATCTTCGAGAGATTACATCACGCCTGCACGCCGCCACCCAGAACATTGACTTACGTGGTGGTTGCCCTTTACCTGATGGCCACTTGGAGTTCAACCCATTTCTCGAACGCGCGGGCTGGGCCCGGCACTTCCATGACTACAATACGGAGATTGAGCGGCTCCGCCTCTGGAGTGCGGCCGCCTACCCTGGCAAAGGCGTGGAGGGGTTGCCGAACGAGGCTGACGAAGAGCAAAAAACTCTGCCGATTCTCAACATGGTCTTTGATAGCGTACATCGAGTAGTTCATGGGGCCTACGACATGGCCAACTCACTGGAGCCAGGTACAGCAGTTTTATTTGAGCTCGCGCGCGACGAGCCGACGACGCATAGACCTGTCAAACTGTGGGAGCCCCGGATGCAAAAGGCCTCTCTTCACCGATATGCCAATGCTATGGCGCGCGTGGTGCTGTACATCTGGCGCATAATGGACCGATTTGAGGATGGTATGGCGCCCTTCGAGCTGACTGAGCCCCAGGAGGAGGCTTTATGCGCATTAGAAGATATCATCAGCGATTGGGAGCACCAGAATATGCAGAACACTTCATATTATGAGTCGTTGTTGGACATCGCAATGCTGCCCTTCCTTATCACTCTCATCGATCAACAAATGGCGATCAGGCCATACGAAAGCGTGCTGCTTAGCGGGCTAGCGGCCATGGCAATACAGGAAGATGGAAGCTGGGCAGAAGCCAAGCACTACACCAGCACTCTGTCAGGTATCATTAAGATAGCCCGGTACTTGGTTCTAGCTCAAGCAATGAGTCAGATGGAGAGTGAGGTGCGGGCTCTGATGGAGAATGACAGCAAATGCGAAGAAGAAGCCCGTCGTCAGACGCCAGCCTTACTGCCCCGAGTGCATGGCATGGTGTCGAGATTCCTCGTCTCGCAATCGAGCAACAACGGCGATACACCTATCGGCTGGATTCGGAGCCTGCGTGCATACGCTATGGCCATGACCCGCGACGAGGCCGAGCAGGGCACGATTGAGTGGAATGGCGAAGAGCTGACACGAAACACAGTCCGCTTCACTATGGCTGGTCTGCAGAATGCGCTAGCTCAGCTGGTCGCCGAGGCAAAGACGATCTTGGGCCAGCAGTTGCTATTTTTCCCATCAGACGAGGAATATGGCGACTGGCATACACACTTCCCAGTCATTGACTGGTTGAAGCTGGAAGATAACGCCGGCAACTCGACTGTGGGCTTTTCTTTTCTCTTAGACACGCGCAATCCCCTCATAATTGACAACACGCCTGGGTCTCAATGGCTGATGGAACGAGCACTGACTGACGAGGTGCTTTGTAAACGCTGGTTTGCGAGTGATGGCTCTTATATGACAGCAGGTAACATGCACCACTTGTTCCGTCCTAGCACAGCGAAGCAGTATGAGAGCGCATTAGAAAACTTCCGTGAGCGACTCATGGTGCTCATGCACATCACCGGCGGCCAGCCTGGGCGCACGTCTGAGGTGCTCAGCGTGCGCATGTGGAACACAATTGCAGGCGGGCTGCGCAACGTCTTCATTCAAAACGGGCTTGTATGCACTGTAACACGCTATCACAAATGCTACAGCCGTCAGCAAAAGGCCAAGGTGATCTACCGCTACCTGCCAACGGAGGTGGGCGAGCTGCTTGTGTGGTACTTGTGGATAGTGCTTCCGTTCTGGCAGATGGTACAGGGTGGACTGCAGCATGTAGAGCGGCCCAGCCCGTATCTGTGGGCGCGTAATATCATGGCAGGCTCATTGCGAGTAGGTAACTGCCGTACATTTGAAAAGCGCGGCAAGAAAGACGCTGAGCAGGCGCTGGCGATGCGCAGGGCACGCACAAAACGTCGTCAGCTCGCTATACGACAGCGGTTTCTACCACCGGCCGGCGCCACTACTAAGCTCTGTGCCACTGACGAAGACGACAACGCATCAGCACTCCTGTCTCCTAACGAACAGACATTGCTAGCAGCCAATAACAATAGCGAAGACGGCGAATGCTCGGACAATGAGTACATTTTTCAGGATGAGGATGACGACGATGACAATGTGTGGATCTGCAGCCAGGGGCACGAGACATGGACAGGTGACCAGATGCGACGTATGATGGTGAGGCATACAGCCCGGTTGCTAGGCTGTGGTATCAACATCAGCGCGTGGCGTCACATAGCTATAGCTATCTCACGCCGGTACATGCCAGGAAGCAGTTTCACCGAGGAGTCGGCGGGCTCAGGTGATGCCGAGGATGACATTGTTGATCTCCAGGCCGTGCATTCCAGTACAGTGGCACAGATGGTGTACGGCCGCGAGTTGCAGCAGCCTATGTTTAGCTCCCTTCGGCAGCAGGATCAGTTCCGCCAAATCAGCCTTTATTGGCACCGGATCTTAGGCATGGGCGTGATACAAGGCGTAGCGGCGCACAGCAAGAAAAGAGTGCTGCCGTTGGCCGGCGAGACAGAAACATCACGGAGCAAACGACTCTGCCGTCTCCAGCAGACCGACATGCTGCAGCAGCTGCGGCAGATGCGCAATGACCCGAACGCTACGTTCCGACCAGGTCAGGAAGAGGCTATTAAGGCTATCACGTCGGGATACGATACGGTGGTGCAGGTGGCGGGGACAGGCAGCGGCAAGAGCCTGACATTTATGCTGCCAGCGTATGCACGGTCGGACGGGATGACAATTGTGGTGGTACCTCTGCTCTCATTGCGTCAGGACATGGTGCGGCGATGCATGGAGGCCCAGATCCCGGCCATTCTATTCTCTCCTTCGAAGCCACCTAAAGATTCTTCAGCAGCAATGGTGTTTGTGACGCCGGAGGGCATGGCAACGGGAGCATTT
Organism: Xylariaceae sp. X167; assembly: GCA_028637775.1. Lineage (NCBI taxonomy): Eukaryota > Fungi > Ascomycota > Sordariomycetes > Xylariales > Xylariaceae > Xylariaceae sp. X167. The sequence goes on from JAJFDK010000257.1 coordinate 8,231, forward strand.
TGCTCGTATCTGCAGCGGATACGGAGCATGGCGCGACTCGACCGCATCGTTGTAGATGAGTGTCACATGATGCTGGACGGCAATGACGGCATAGATGGGTCAGGTACAATGGTGAAAAATTTCCGAAGCAGCTTCCTAGAAATTGGTGGCATTATCGAACAGGCAGGCGTGCAGCGAGTATTTCTGACAGCAACACTGCCCCCTCGTGACGAGAAAGAATTCTTCCGCCTTGCCCGGATCCAGGAGAATCACGTCAAACTGTTCCGGTGTTCTACTAGACGACCCAACATTGGCTACTCGGTACGACGGTACGATACCACCGGCTTTAAAACTCTCAACATGCTGGTTGTGGAAGAAGTGGCCCGGATGCGACAGAAATACGGTGCTAATATACGTCTTATTGTCTACGGAGGTACCATTGCGCGTGTCAATGCGTTGAGTGAAGCATTGGGCTGTCTGGCATATCACAGCAAGGTCGGGTCTAATCGTGTGCGAAAGGAGGTGTTTCAAAACTGGCTGAATAGTGGTGGGGCGATCGTAGCGACGAATGCACTTGGCGTAGGTGTAGACCTGCCAGACGTAAGAGCTGTGATTCACGCCACGGCGCCTCGTCTACTGCGTGACTATAGTCAAGAAAGCGGTCGTTGTGGGCGTGATGGGAAAACGAGTGATGCCATTCTCTTCCACCCACATCGTGCCGATGACATCAACAATGATTCCGAAAATGAGGAGTCAGAAGTCCGGAAAGGAGCTTGGGTGCGCATGTCATCATCATCGACGCCAGTCTTTATCGAGCGTACGACTGAAGTACGCCGGGCGCACATGCAAAAAACGAGGATGCCACCAAAAAAACACAAGCAGAAGGCCCCTTGGGCCGGCGGACCAACGCTGGAGGATGACATGCGGGAGTTTGTGGAGGGGTTACGCTGCAGGAGAGCCGTACTTGAGGAGACGATGGATGGGCAGATGGACCGGACAGCCTGCGAAGACGGAGAGGTCCAATGTGATCGATGTGTTTTGCTATTAAGAGATATCATGCAGGATGAAGAAGGTCACAGCATTGACTATGAGCCAAAATCCACGCCCACGTCAAAGCCAACGCCCATGCCAACATCAACACAGACAACAACACCTATACAGTTATGGACCCAGAAACAAAACCGAAAGGATTCTGTAATTCCGGTCTCGTCAGAGAATGATGATGATGACCATGAGCCCAACCATCAGTCAGATGAATATGATGACGCCGAGTCAGAGGCAATCATGCTTGACTTGGATGTAGCTGATGTGGCGATGGTACACAAGATCGGTTATACGGCTATGCGCGGTCGAGAGGCAACGAGGCAAAATCAAGAGAGGCGGAAGGCCGAGTATGAGGCATGGGAGACGTTGATGTCATGGCTACCGCGGCTGCCATCGGTGTGTTTTGCATGCTTTGACGGTGATGACTCGCACCACGCAATGTGGGAGCATGGAGTTACAGATTGTCCACGGGCTCAGGGGAGACCAGGGTTAGATGTGCGGTCACAGGTCGAAGAGGTACTGAAACGGGTTTTTCAGGAGAAGAAGCTGGCGCCATATAGCGGGTGTTTCCACTGCGGGTTTCCTCAGACAGTATGCAACACATGGGTGCGGGTGAACGGGCTAGTGGTACGGGATCCTCAACAGACATGCCGGTATAAAGGGCTTCTTGTGAGGGGGTTGGCGGAGTATGCAGCATGGCGGGACGAGAAGCAGTTTGAAAAGATGTTGAGCATTGTGGTAAAAGGAGACTGGGACTGTTTTCACCGCGGCGAGAGACAAGACAAGATGGTTCTGGCGTTGGGAGGCAAAAAGAGATGGGCAGACAACGAAACAAATATGTTAGTCTATTTGTTTCATCTTGTATGTATATCACCCTTCATCGCTTCTACCTGATTTTCTGCAGGCTAGATACATTAATTGATGTATAATGCTGTACCAATTGCATGTATATTTTCATTTAATGAAGATCGTGATCAGTTGAGAAGAGCGGCATGAGTTGAGGAAATAGAATTATGATGAATAGAGGCAGCTATGAGTTAATGGTGACAGTTCGGGATTAAAGGTGGCTGCATGGGGTTGAGGGGGGGTAGTTTAGGGTTGAGGGAGGCGGCGTAGAATTGAGGGAGATGGTTTATCGTTAAGGGAGCAAGCATAAAGTTGAAGGAAGTGGTGTAGGGTTGAGGAGGCAGTTTAGGATTGAGGAAGGCGGCTCATGATTGAGGGAATAGGCATTTGGATGAGGGAGGCGGCTTGTGGTTGAGGGAGGTGGCTTATGGTTGAGGGATGTGGTGTATGGTTGAGGGAGGTAGTTTAGGGTTGAGGGAGGCGGCTTATGGTTGAGGGAGGTGGTGTAGGGTTGAGGAGGCGGCTTATGATTGAGGGAATAAGCATTTGGATGAGGGAGTCGGCTTATGTTTGAGAAATGGGGCTTGGGGTTGAGAGAGGTGGTGTAGGGTTGAGGGAGGTGGTGTAGGGTTGAGAGAGGTGGTATACGGTTGAGGGATGCGGCTTATCATTGAGGAAGCAAACAATGGGTTGAGTGAGGTGGTTTAGGGTTGAGGGAAGGGGTTAGGATTGAGGGAGTAAGCATACGGTTGAGGGAAGTATTGTAGGGTTGAGGGAGGTAGTGTAGGGTTGAGGGAGGTAGTGGAGGGTTGAGGGAGGTAGTGGAGGGTTGAGGGAGGTGGTATATGGTTGAGGGAGGTGGTGTAGGGTTGAGGGATGTGGTGTAGGGTTGAGCGAGGTGGTGTAGGGTTGAGGGAGGTGGTATACGGTTGAGGGAGGCGGCTTATCATTGAGGAAGCAAACAATGGGTTGAGTGAGGTGGTTTAGGGTTGAGGGAAGCGGGTTAGGATTGAGGGAGTAAGCATACGGTTGAGGGAAGTAGTGTAGGGGTGGGGGAGGTAGTGTAGGGTTGAGGGAGGTAGTGTAGGGTTGAGGGAGGTGGTGTAGGGTTGAGGGAGGTGGTGTAGGGTTGAGGGAGGCGGTATAGAGTTGAGGGAGGTGGTGTAGGGTTGAGGGAGGTATTTTAGGGTTGAGGGAGGTATTGTAGGGTTGAGGGAGGTATTTTATGGTTGAGGGAGGTATTTTAGGGTTGAGGGAGGCGGCTTATCATTGAGGAAGCAAACAATGGGTTGAGGAAAGTAGTGTAGGGTTGAGGGAGGTAGTGTAGTGTTGAGGGAGGTGGTGTAGGGTTGAGGGAGGTACTTTAGGGTTGAGGGAGGTGGTGTAGAGTTGAGGGAGGTGGTGTAGGGTTGAGAGATGCAGGGGGCAGTTGTGAGAGCCGGTAATAGATAGAAATGTATGGTAGAAAATTACATGAAGAAAAGAGTTAATAACGCGAACAATACAGCTAAATAAATGATTATCTTCTTGAGCAATAGAGATATTGAGACTCATTCCTCACTGTCAATAATTTGAGTTTGGTTTTTTGTACCGGTGAAATGGTGACCTCATAATTACATACATTCAAAGCCTCTAATTCATAATGAGCTCCCTAAGATTCGTATGGTAATTCTGACCTATCTATATATATCTCATACGTACTTATCAACACACACCATATCAATGTATAAGAACCTCCACTAATGCAATGTGTAACCAATATAAATCATAATAACGTGTATTTGATTTCTGTCTCGATGGTAGGTGTAGCCGTAGGTTAAAGACTTTATGGAGTATAATGTATAGAGGTGACTGTGAACATAAATAAATATCTGGTTAAGAAACTTCCTTTGCCCATGTAGTATAGAAATATTGCCTGATTTCAGTACCTAAAGGAGTAACTAGATACAAAGGGATATCTGTGTCCTTATATAGGCCTCATCTCATCACTATACATGACTTGAAAGAAAGTATGGTTGCTCAATTGCAGCTACACCCATTGACTAACAATCGCAAATTGCTATTGTGATCTGCGGCTCATAACATTTACCGTTATAGAGCCATACCCTCGAAGCTACAGTAATAACTATTGACATGTGGCTCAATGCTTTTAGAGATATATGTACGTAACAAGAATGAAACATACGTGAATGGGCCGGGGACACCGAGCATGTGCGATAGACTAGATTGATTCATGTGGTTACTACACATATTTCTTTTGAGTCATATGCAAATCTAGAACCTATTATCTTTGTCTTTTTTGATTATTAAAAGCAGATTGAGACACCACGTATACAGCGCAGTCGTTTATAAATAAAAGAGGATTTGCTAGCTTCAAAAGGGTGCAGGTTGTAATTGGAGAAGTGAAGGCAGATTGTAGACTGCAATGAAGTCATCTCAACTTGGGGCGCATATCATTGTGCTTTGGCATAAGCGTGCACAATACGACTGGTGTGGGACTTTCTTTCAAATGTATATCGATAGTTAATAATAATTAACCTGTGAACCTCCGTTTGTGCCAATTCATCTGCACATATCTGCATGTGATGGATCTGCATTAAGAGCCAGTTCGGTAAGATTTCCAGCGTCTGGAAACTGGAGACTACGATACATTCCTAAGCTAAAATTCCGCACTAGGCTCGGACTTGTACCAGGTGTATCGATTCTCAGCCTACCTAATGCTAGCACGGCTCGGCACACAACAATTGTATTCGTACGTTAATACGTATAGCAGTGTTTTTCGCACTTCAACAAACTTATCGTACCGCACTTCTATAACGTTTCTATAGTCATGTCGACACCTATTGAGGATACCGAGCCACTCGAGTCAACAATCGAAGACAAGGATTGCCCCGAGGCCTTTCAACATGCCGCGCTTCAACGCTATCCCCCCGAGGGGTACATTCGCAATCCCTCGCTTCTACACCTCACGTATTCGTTGTCAGGCATGCGCGACGACATTCGCAAGCCATACAGCTGGGCTAACGAGGCCGCCACCTTCTTTATACTGTCTCTATGCGAGGCTAGACGAGCAGGCCTGATTTCGCCCGCTCGTCTGGAGGTTAGCAGAGGGCAGGGTCGACAGCGCATCTGGGAATTCATTAGGCAGCGATTCTGTGAATCCGGGCTCTACGCCCTAGTACCTGGATTGACAGATGCAGTGTGCGAAGCAAAATACAAGTCCGAAATCGACACAGCTTTCAAACCCTATAAACGACTTGTTTCTGCTGAGTATTCTGGCCTCAGTTTTGAGATGAATCCCCTTACAGGGCAGTTTACCGCTCCCGATACGCTATGAGAACGCCATTTTTCAATCAAAGGGAACACCAAGGACAAGTGGTTGCGGACAAGGGGCATGCCTCTTTGGGCACAATATGAGGAGTCATTCAATGAGGACGTTGCTAGTGGTGATCTCGCACGCAACGTCTGTCAGGAGCAACGTAAGCTGGCAGAGCAGTGGAGGAGGGAAAACAATGATATAAACAGCTCTATTGGGCCCAGTTTCAATGCTACGCAACACCGCGCCGAGCTGCAGAGCCCTACAATGAATACAGATTCGCCATTGCAGACCCCCCTACGCAGTGCCACCCTAGAAATGACGGACTGGCTGTGACGCGGGTCGTATATAACTAAGGACCTAACCTGTAAAACGAGGCGTGACGATAGTCTAGTAACGGACTGCA
>JAJFDK010000258.1:0-13805 GCA_028637775.1 Xylariaceae sp. X167
GAGGCTGGGAAAGTGAGAGTCCTCAAGAGATTATTGATGACGTCTTAGTGGCGTGAGACTCGGGATTTGTCCTGAGCATAGAAGGGTCCTTCGGGGACCTAACGATAACTGTAGGCCTTTTTATTGGCTTGTACGAAGCCCGAAGCCCGAACGTATAGTGCGATGTCGGCAGCGTCCCTCGGGCGACGGATGATTCGGCAGGACACCCCATAGTAGTGATGATACCTGTAAGCCTCTGGAACGAGCTGCCGTAGAGGGTGAGAGCCTCGTAACAGGTCATCATCACAAATAGCCACGGCGGTTGAGCCGACATGCATCACCTCGTGATGGGAGCCATGACCTTCACGGCTCCTCCGGGCCTGACTCCCTGCGGGCACAGGCGGTTATCTCCCATCTATCCTTCACACTCAGCAAGGATCATATATGGGGCAAAAGGGCATCAGGCCTTTCGCGGATGCATGTCTCGTGAAACACGACGACGTGTCCGTGCCTCACGCGATGTGGCCCAACCTCCGTGACGAAGGGGCATCCGGCATCGTATCTGTCGACTGGTTAGCATCGTGAGCCGTGTCCCGGCGTTAGCCGTGTGACAATGGCAGTCCCGCTACGGCCGAACTGCTTTTGTGGTCGCCGGCCTCCTGACGACTGGTGTGCGCGATACTGTTGCCTGGCCGACCTAGCCGAGTAGCGCGTCCAGTCGCCGTCTGCTCGGCGCTGGCCTGCTAGCCCCCGGAGCCGCTACGCGTAGTGCGCCTGGCGCCCGACTGCCGCAGGCGCACTGCGCTCGACTCTTCCAGGCGCAGCCTGGTCGGCGCTTGAGCGCCTTGCCCTATGATTCTCCTTGACTACAGCGGTCGCTGTCCAGACGGCGCCACAGTGCCATTGGTCAATGAGCCATGATGGGTTCCAGCGCAACTCGGGCGGCGTCGCTCCGTCTCCTGCCTAGCTGCCCCGTTACACTGCTCCCCCCTCCGCGGGTCTCTGGTCCCCAGAGCCCAGGCGCAAGTGACGTCGACGTGAGGCCATCACTAGACCTGATTCGTGGCGGCCTAGTGATTCTGACGTCCGAGTCATTTCCGTATTCGAGTCAGTTTCTTGCCTTCTGCCCGGCTGCCGTCTTGACTTCCCTGAGTCGCACGGCATCGTGGGTGGCGTGAGATGGTTAGGCGTCATAGGATGTCGACTCCCTGAGTCTCTCTTCGTGTGGTCGGTTGGGTCTCTTTCTCTGCCCCCCTTCCCGGCTCCCTGAGCCGGCATGCCGTGCAGGTGACTAGTTCTGTCTGCTGCCTTCGCATTCCGATTGCTGTCCAATCGCCGGCTATTCTTACTTCCCTTGATTCATTCTCTTGATTCGTTTTCGTGATGTTTGCCACCTTCCTTGATCGTCTGGTTTGGGGTTACCCTCTCGCCCCCTTGCGCCCGGCTGGTGTGAGGTCCTTCTTTTACATATATGAGGTCCGTATTCCTTCGGGCCTCCCATTTCCTCCCCAGGGACGAACCACCAGTCGTGGCATCGTGGATTTTAACCAGGATTGAAGTGCCCTTTTTCCTGTGACCCAGGACGCAACTGTTCCCTTTTTTGTTCCTTTACCCTATCTTTCCCCTACACTGATCGTGCGAGATTCGCCGCCACGTTTCCGTTCGAAGAGTTAGTTGGATGGATGTTCTACGAACGCCGTCTGGCTGGCGACCTGGTTACGTATGTTCTTGGCGGTGCGCCTTGTGCTGGCTGTGTCACTCGCCGTCACGTCGACCTCCGGTTGCGTTGTGTCTGCGCCTCAGAGACGCTGTCTCGCTGCGTCTAGTGTGCGCACGCCCGCCGTATCTGTCAGCCTGTGAGTGTAGCCCGTCCTGCCACGCACCCCAGCTGACCGTTCTACAGATTCCGTCGTACTTGTTGGGTGCCGCTCAGGCCATCTCCCCGTTTTCCCATGTCGCAGAGTATGCCAGCCGTCGTCTCCATCATCTCTGGCTGCTGGCCGACAAGGACGTGGACGCAATTAATCGCCACTACATTCAGCGTGTCGGCCGCAGCAAGCACCTCCTTACCGAGGCTGAGATGGCCCTGTGGGCCGTGATTTAGGTGGAGTTCGAGCCAGTCGCGGCCCAGAACCTGAACATTGAAGCGGCCGGCATTCGTCTACGTCGCTTCCAGTTGGGCCATCCCGCCCAGCCCTTGATGTCACGGCAAAGAAAGACAGAGTGTAGGGACAGGCCGGCTACAGTATATTCTTCTATGTACGAGAAACAAAAGCTTAAGGAGAGAAGAAGGAAAGCTACGGAGGTGGCCGCAGGGCCACCGGCTATATACACAGAAAACATACAGGCTTCTCTCCGTTTGTCTGGCCGTCCCGTCCTCCTGTCTGACCCGTCGGAAGAGGGCGAGCGTTTGCGCACCGCATCCGAGACCCTTCCCGTGTTTGCGTGAGACCGCAATACCTTATGTAAGGGATGTCTGAAAGGTCTCCCCTAGCCGTGGTGCGCTATCCGGTCGAATCCTGTCAGGAGCTGTGGCGGAGAGCAACGGCGAACCTCGCGATCGTGAGGGAGGGTTCTGGGTGTTGCCCGGGGCCGGCCCTCACACTTGATACAGCTGGGCGGCGCCAACTGGGAGAGCATCTCTGATGCTGAGTCCGTCGTTCTTGATGCGCCCCTCGACGACGACTATCCCCGGGGCGGCCTCACCAGGATCGGCGCCATGACCCGCGGCAGGAGCAGGGGCAGCGAGAGGAGGTGCAGGATACGGAGGGCGAGGGTGGGACCGAGACCCAAGGGACTGCCGCGGGTGGTGGCGGTGGTGGTGGCGACGACGACGACGATAGCAAGCCCCGCGCTCCGCACCACCGTCTGCGGCGTGTGAGCGGCAGACGCTCGCTGCTCGAAGACACCTCCTCTGCGGAAGAGCCCGCCGATGTCACGACCCCTAGCCTGTGCCGCTCGGGCGCCGCCTGTACGCCGGCTGGTGGCTCCTCCAGCACCCCTTGACGCACTCGCGCACAGGCGCGTGGCGAGTCCCAGGGCGGCCCCTCCGCCCCCCAACCTCCGGGCGTCAAACGGGCGCGGGAGATCACTCCTGAGCATGGGCAGTTCGACGCCAATGGGACAATTGAGATGGGTGTGCACTGTGCTGGTCCGTGGTTCACGGGCTCTGCGTGCCGGCTCTCACAATCCATCCCAATTGCCTCGTTGGTGTCGAATCGCCGGTCCTCAGGAGTGATCTCCCGTGGCCGCTTGACGCCTCCAGAGATTGAGGGGACGGAGGGCCGCCCTTGGGAATCGTCACGGGCCTGCGCACGGGTGCGTCGAGGAGTGCTGGTAGAGCCACCAGCCGGCGTAGGGGCGGCACTCAAGCTGCGCAGGCTTGGGGTCGTGACCGTGGCGGGCTCTTCCACGGAGGAGGTGTCTTCGAGCAGCGAGCGTCTGCTGGTCTGTAAGGGGGCAGCCGGACTAGGGTCAAAGAGGGGGGCACGTGCCAGAAGAGCAGCCAGAGGCTGGCCCAAGAGCCAAGTAGCCACCCGGAGTTAGTTCGGCTAAAGTCCCCACCTCCGGGCCACAAGTGTATATGTAGAAATTACGGGCCGGAGGCTTTCTCCGAATTGGCCAGGCTATAGTCTACTCCTGTACGTAGCTCTTGGAATTCTAGTGGTTCGGAGCCATCACCTTGCCTGGCCAATTGCATTCAACCCCCGCGTTACATGGTTATACGCCGCATGCGGCGGCGCAGTACGGGGCTCGCTATCATCCTCTTCATCGTCACTGCGAACACCCGTAGCGGTCCCTTGGGTCTCGGTTTCGCCCCCGCCGATGGCGCCCTCTGCATTCTGCACCTCCTCTCGCTGCTCCTGTTGCGGCGCCGTGTGGACAGCGACTACTGCAGTCAAAGAGAATCATAGGACAAGGAGCACTACGCGTAGCAACTCCGGAGCTAAGTAAGCCAGCGCCGAGCAGACGGCGACTGAACGCGCTACTCGGCTAGATCGGCCAGGCAACGATGGCGCACACCAGTCGCCAGGAGGCCGGCGATCACAAAAGCAATTCGGCTGTGGTCGGACTGCCATGTAGATTTTCTTCCGTTCCATAAGCAATAGTCTTTCAATAGAACTAAGTTCTTGCTCGCATCACCTCGTGCCAACCAACCCCTAACCCCTAACACTCATGATGAGAGCCATGACGTCCACAGCTCCTCTAGGCCTGGCTCCTTGTAGGCATAAGCAGTTATCTCCCACCTATCTATCACACCCAGCAAAAATCGTATATGGGGCAATACAGCGTCAGGCTTCTCACGGATGCATGTCTCGTGAGATACAACGGCGTGTCCGTGTCTGGCACGATACGGCCAAACCTCCGTGACCACAATGCGTCCAGCATTGTATATAGCGACTAGTTAGCATCGTGAGCCATGTCCCGGTATTAGCCGTGTGACAGCACGAAAAAGAGAATAGGGGGAACAGAGGAGGACAGAAATTTGAAGGACTGGAGCTTTCTTTGTATATAGCGTGGGCCCAGCAGGCCACTTCCATAGCTTTTCTTTTCTTCTCTTACTGTTTTTGTTTCTCGTACATAGAGGAATGTACTGTAGCCAGCCTGCACCTCCATTCTGTCCCTTCTCGCCATGACATTCAACAATATATTATATAAGCACATGAATACATAGCCAAAACAATTTGTGCTATAGATAGCTCTTGTCAGAGCGAAGAAGGACAGAGTATAGGGACAGGCGGGCTACAGTATATTCTTCTATGTACTAGAAACAAAAGCTTAAGAAGAGAAGAAGGAAAGCTACGGAGATGGCCACAGGGCTACTAGCTATATATACAGAAAACATACAGACTCGTTCTCTCTGTTTGCCTAGCTATCCCATCCTCCTGTCTAACCCGTTGGAAGTGGGCTAGTGTTTGCGCACCGCATCTAAGACTCTTCGCGTGTTTGCGTGAGACAGCAATCCCTTATCATGTAACAGATGTCTGAAAGGTCTCCCTTAGCTGTAGTGCGCTTTCCGGTCGAATTTTGTGAGGAGCTGTAACGGAGGACGACGGCGGGCTTCGTGATCGTGAGGGAGGATACTAGCTGTTGCCCGTAGCCTCCCCTCACAGCTCTCTAATAGTGTGGCGGCAAGAAAAGCTTTTGAGAAATTATTTACCCCAATATAATTCTGAGCTATACATAAAAAATTGGTTCATCAACGATGTATGCGTATATTAAAATTTGTAATTATGTAGTTCATGAATCATACAATATTAATCTATACATATCAATTCCCTAATTTGCATCATTAAATATCTTTATGCTGCATCACATACAAGACCTGTATTTTTCGCACATCTTTTCTTCTTCTGTCTGTTGCACATGTGAAAATCAGAGATATTGTATACCCCATCATGCCACGGGTTGATTTAGAACCTCAGAAAACGTTCATTGTTTCTCAATATCTCCAGGGAACACCGATCAATGAGATATGTGCAGCATTGTCCTCAAACCATCATATCTCAGTCAAACGCATGACATTGTATCGACGTCTGAAAGACTGGGAAGTTCCATTGCATCAGCAGCGCACCGTCTCTACCGAAGAGCTCGATGAAGCCATCAAAGAGTGTTATTTTTCCCTGGGATTAAGCGACGGTGAGATGTTGCGAGCTTTACAACACCGCGGTTTTGCAATCACGAAAACAGGGCTGGAACATCGACGTCAACAGCTTGGATTCTACCGTCGTAAGACACGAGCCCAGGTAGAGGCCCTCCGAAGTCGACTACATGAGTACTTTACACAGCTTTCCCTATCTTCGTACCTGCTCCCCAGACTTTCGCGACGAGACCTTTACCTGCATGTTCGCAACAAGGCCCACATAGATCTCCCTCGCGATACTATCTTCAGCACATTCAGAGAGTTTTTCCCAGCTGAAATCACGGCTCGAATGCAGCGTATTCGTAATCACAGAACAGGGTGGACCACTCCGGGCCCTAATTATATGTGGTGCATTGATGGGCACTGCAAATTGCAACGTTGGGGATTCGAGATATATGGTGCGATCGATGCCTATTCTCGATACATCGTATGGTTTCATGTTGGACCGATGGCGACAACAGAGATTATGGTGTTGGCACAATACTTGGACAGAGTTCAGGAATCAGGATTTCTACCTATGATAATTCGGTCTGATAGGGGGTATGAAACTGTTCTAACTGCGATGGCGCATTACTGGTTGTCTCATGGCAGTCAGGACTGTCGGCTTCCAAAACCTCACAGAGATGCAAATGGGACTGTCATGTTCCGTTCAGGTGTTGAAGCGGAACGAGATGTGGAATGGATTACACCTCAAAGATTTCAGTTCGCAGATTGTTGGTCGTACGGGAAAAGTGTCAATAATCAGCGAATTGAATCGTGGTGAAATCAGCTGTGTAGGGGCCGGGGTATCTTCTGGCAGGTGAGCGCTTCTATATTCCCGCCTGGTTTTACTATCCCTAATATCAATTAGAATTACTTTCATCGACTGGAGATGGACGGGAACTGGGACGACGGCAGCGTGGCTGATAGAGTGGCTCTGGTTTACACTTACATGCCAATGCTGAAGTACGAACTGGAATCCTTTAAAGACAGTTGGAACTGTCACACTATCAGGAAACAAAGAAATCGACGACACGTTCATACAGGCAAGCCCTGGGTTCTCTATCACCAGCCTGATCCAAGTCGGGCTGTTGACTGCCGCGTATCGTACAATCAGCAGAGCTGGCGTACATTGCAGGAGCTGGTGCGAAAAGAAACAAAGGATTATGAACTACACCTCCCTGAAAACACATTACGTGTCTGCGATTGGTATATGGGAATGTGCCCAGTCCTCGATACTGAAATTATTAACTACGACGAGCCATTGCTTAGCGAATATCTTCATCTGCGTCAATCGCTGAGGAATCACCAAGACAGCAATCTCGAACCCAGGATAAACCTACATGTTCGACCGAAGAGGGGGTTCGAGTACGTGGATGAGTGGTGTGAGGAGAGTGGTCTCAGTTTCTTGGATTTGGAAAACGCTGCTACAGAAGATGATGGGATGTGACCTTGGAATACGGCATTGAAAACACAGGAAAGAAAAGTTGTACGGAAGAATGGTAGTGAAAATAACGTTTGTTTTAAAGTTGTCGGAATAACGTGGCAATAGTGAATGTCTCTAAATAGAAAGTGCGATAGAAGTCGCGATCGATGTCGGGATCGAGGTCGGGATCGAAGTCGCGATGGAAGTCGTGATCGAGGTCGGGATAGAAGTCGCGATCGAAGTCGCGATAGAAGTCGGGATCAAGGTCGGGATCGAAGTCGCGATGGAAGTCGGGATCGAGGTCGGGATCGAAGTCGCGATGGAAGTCGTGATCGAGGTCGGGATGGAAGTTGTGATCGAGGTCGGGATAGAAGTCGGGATCGAGGTCGGGATAGAAGTCGGGATCGAGGTCGCGATAGAAGTCGGGATCGAGGTCGGGATAGAAGTCGCGATGGAAGTCGGGATCGAGGTCGAGATAGAAGTCGAGATAGAATTCGTGATCGAAGTTGGAGTTGTAGTGGGGATAAAAGTCGAGATAGTGTATAGGAAATGGAGGTAATAAGAAATAATAGTAGATGATATTCCGTGCTTGTAATTCGTACTGAATTGTGGCTAATAGAGTGTGTAGAGAATATTACTTACCTAGGTACGGATTCAGATTCAGTGGAAGACAATTCGGTGTGAGAGTAGTGATGCGGAATGACGTTTGAGACAGTGAGCCCTGCGGGCGACCGTAGGCGTCGGCGACAGCGTCTTTGGAAGGGTCGGCGACAGTGGTATCGTGGGGGTCGTCGACAGCGTCTTTTGAAAGCATCGGTGACAGCGGCTTTGGAAGGCGTTGACGATAAAGAACTACAAAGATAGTGTTAGTGAATTGATATATGTAAGAATTGAGTTGTAGATGACGGAGACAGCATAGATGGGTTGTATGTGAAGGAGACAGCAGAGGCAGCGTTGGTAAATGGATAGGTGTAAGAGATTGATTGTAAGTCAGGGAGACAGTGAAGAGAGCGTAATAGACAGATATGTGTGAGAGATGGATTGTAAAGGAAGAAAATAACGGAGACAACGTTACTGAATAATGGATGTGAGAGGTTAGTTGTGGAGAGAAGATAATAGAAGCAGCGTCGTTAGATGAATAGGTATATAGAGTTGGTCGTAAGGAGGGGACAGCGCGGACAGTATTGGTAGATGAATAGACGTGCGAGGTTGGTTGTAGAGAGCGGAGGCAGCAGAGACAGAATCAGTATATAGATGGGCATGAGAAGTAGCTTGTAAAGAGTGAAGATGGAGGTAGCGTTGATACATATATAGTCACGAGAGAGAAATGGTAGAGTAGGGAGACAGAAGAAGTGTCGGTAGATAGATACTCGCGAGAGGTAGGTGGTAGAGGAGGGGGACAGAAGCAGCGTCGATAGATGGATAGCTGCGGGAGGTAGGGGGTAGAGGAGGGGGACAGAAGCAGCGTCGATAGATGGATAGTTGCGAGAGGTAGGTGGTAGAGGAGGGGGACAGAAGCAGCGTCAATAGATGGATAGTTGCGAGAGGTACGTCGTAGAGAACAGAGACAGAAGTAGCGTCTGTAGATGGATAGTCTCGAGAGGTAGGTGGTAGAGGAGGGGGACAGAAGCAGCGTCGGTAGATGGATAGTCGCGAGATGTAGGTGGTAGAGGAGGGGACAGAAGCAGCGTCGGTAGATGGATAGTCGCGAGAGGTACGTTGTGGACGGGAGGAGAGAAGCAGCGTCGGTAGATGGATAGTCACAAGAGATCCGTCGGGGAGGGGGGGACAGAAGCAGCGTCGATAGATGGATAGTTGCGAGAGGTAGGTGGTAGAGGAGGGGGACAGAAGCAGCGTCGGTAGATGGATAGTCGCGAGAGGTACGTCGTAGAGAACAGAGACAGAAGTAGCGTCTGTAGATGGATAGTCTCGAGAGGTAGGTGGTAGAGGAGGGGGACAGAAGCAGCGTCGGTAGATGGATAGTCGCGAGAGGTAGGTGGTAGAGGAGGGGGACAGAAGCAGCGTCGGTAGATGGATAGTCGCGAGAGGTACGTCGTGGAGGGGGGAGACAGAAGCAGCGTCGGTAGATAGATACGCGCGAGAGGTACGTTGTGGACGGGAGGAGAGAAGCAGCGTCGGTAGATGGATAGTCACAAGAGGTCCGTCGTGGAGGGGGGGACAGAAGCAGCGTCGGTAGATGGATAGTCGTGAGAGATACGTGGTAGAGAATGGAGAGACGGAGGCAGTGTCGGTAGACTCATACGTGTGAGAGGTTGGTTCTAGATGAGAGACATAGAGTTGTTAGTGAATAGCTACCTAAATGGGAACAGAGACGGTTGTAAATAAGAGACACAACGTTAGTGGAGATGTATATGAGCAGTAAAAAAGATAATTGTAGATAGAAGAGACAGCGTTGATGGGCGTGTATGTGGACGGGAGTGGGAAAGTTATGGATAAGGGAAATGACGTTTGTTGAGAGGTATGTGTATATAAGCGATGTTCGGTATTCTATTAGAATATCATATTCAATTGAAAGGCACTACTTTTGACTTGGTGTAAGCCATGAGTAAACGTAGGTACTTGGTTTTGTACAAATAGAACGTCCTGTACGAATAGGCTGTCTTGGCTAATAAGCTATACTTATTAGCCGCGACCGATTTTAGGTCTTGGCGAGTGGGCGCGTTTCGCGCGTATTTCGCGTTAACAACTTCAGCACTACTACACACAACGATGCCGCCAACAACACCCAGAAGGCCACGAACGTCCAGAAAGGAGTGGTCACCTCATAAATGAACGAGGATTGCAGTTTTGCGTTTGTCGGGCGTAAAACCTAAAGAAATTGCGGCTTTTGAGGGTGCACCACTCCACAGCATCCGTAGTATCGTTCATCGCTACGGAGTACAGAAATCAGCGCACAGTTTACAACGCTCGGGCAGACCTTCTTTACTTAACGACAGAGATAAAAAGCATATCAATCAATGCATTGAAATAAACCCTTTCGTTACATCACGAACTTTAGCAGAAAGAATCGGTGGGTACGTTTCTACGCGTACGATTACGAGGTACTTGCAGAGTACGGGTATAAAACACACCTACGCGCTTTGGAGGCCGCTCCTAACGGAGGAACACGCGGAACGAAGATTAATTTTTGCTCGAGAGCATCTTAATAAACCTATTTCTTATTGGAAAAGATGGGTATTCTTGGATGAGTCGACGGTGCAACCAGGGCAGGGTGAGAAGGGGAGGTGGGTGTTTTGTCGTTGGGTACTTACGAGCGTTGATTTCACTTATACAGTATTTAACGAGTATGATATTATAGGCCGAGAAACTGCTTCAGAAGAATGTTCAACCGAGGGCTAAACCTACCAGGCATGGGCAGATGTTTATAGCAGCGTTTGGATGGGGTAAACGAACGGCGTTGTTGGATCTCCATGGCGACCCCGAGTCGGCACGAGGTGGTGTTAACGGTACGGTTATCCTGAAGGCTCTTAAGAAGTTACTATCTACGATATGGGAACCGAACTCGATATACGTACAAGATAACGCTCCGACGCATACGGCTCAAAAAGTACAAGATTGGTTGAGAGGTTGGGCTTCAGAGAATGGGGTGACGTTAATCAATTCGCATCCATGCTCTCCGGACCTTAATTCTATCGAGAATCTGTGAAAACTACTTAAAGAACGAATCTGCGAACGGGAACATGGTCTGGCTACAATGCTTAAAAACAATGCTTCTTTAGAGTTGTTTTGTCGGACTGCACTGACGGTCTGGGAGGACCTGGAGGAGGACATGTTAACCCACTTAGTAGCAACTATGAATAACAGGTTGCAAGCTGTTATTGACGCGAACGGGTGGTATACAAAGTATTAGAAATAGAGCCGCTACATCATTCTATAGCTGTGAAATCAAGCTATCGCTCGGTGTATTTCACTTCAATTGTACGTTTAAACTGCGTGCGCAATTCGTATTTGAAATTGGGTGATCGGATTGTCGGGTTTTCGGCGAGCTAGCAAATGAGCGACACTTTTGTTCACCGACTGTACCACAGACACCGATAAAAACAATTTCTAAGTTTCCTTCCTAAATTTGATAGTAGGTACGAGTAGGTACACTCTTTACGTCCCCTACGGATTACACCTTCTAAGTAATCCGTACACCTCTTCCAGGGCTTTTAAGGGTAGCGCGAAGCTATATCATTTAGGTACCTAGGTACGTACTTACACTGTGGCCAGGTCCGTTCCTTTCCTTCATTAAATGCTTGCCGCAAATGCCCACCGCTGCGCACTCGTCATCGCAAATGCCCGCCGCTGCGCACTCGTCATCACAAATGCCCGCGACGGTGGGCCATTAAGACAAGTCCGACAAAAACGAACTTACCCCATTTCCACTTTGAAAGTGCGGGCACTACCTCAGTGACATACTAAAACATGGATGAATCTCATTACCAATTATATTACATAATCTGTGAAACGCTGCTAGTTTTCATAGATCTTACACCACTTTATGAGCCTCACACTATTTAACGTCTTTTTTCATGAATCATTACCAACATGTCTCGAGGCCGCCCATCATCAAATATAGATGAGTACAAGGAAGAAATAGTAAATGCGTACGAAGCCGGAGTTATAGTTGATGAAATACACACATCTATAACATCGAATATTTGTGTATGTACTAAACGTACGCTAGAAAGACAAATTCAAGTCTGGCAACTCAAGAGACAAACGCATAATTTGTGTACGCAAGACACACTATCTCGGATTCAATTTCTGTTTTTCGTATGCGGGTGGAAAGACGAATCTATCTAACAAGATTTCCAAAATGCTGGCATTAACATAAGCAGTCGTACGGTCAAAGCCATCCGTATTCAGAATAATATGAAACGTCGATATCATACGAACAATGAAAGAGATGAGGCTTTAAGAAAAGCAGGTGAATACCTTCATCAGCATCTCCGAACAAGTTCAGCCATTAGAGGATTTGGAAAGACATATCTTTACGAATTCGTACGCAATCAAGCGGGGATTGTCGTTGGGAAGAATCAACTCTACCAGTACTATAAGTTGCAGTGGCCAGAACAAGTACAGCAACAGAAGTCAATCCAATACATATCAACATAGCAAGTTTGTTGTGCCTGGCCGCAACTTCCTTTGGTGTTTTGATGGACACATGAAGTTGCAGAAAATGGGGATAGAGGTGTGTACGCAAAACGAGAGATTTCAACACCATGTCTGACATTGAATAGATATACGCTTGTATTGATGCATATTCCCGAATGATCATATGGATATATGTGGGCCCTACAGCCTGTACTGCCATCAGTACCTTGAAGCAGTTTTTGCGTACGATTACGATGGCTGGGGTAAGGCTGTTGTTTATTTGTGCAGATATGAGTGTTGAGACAGCTCTATTCGCCGGGGCACAGGGCCTTTTGGCTGAAGCTGATGGTACATCAATTGCGTACACATGGCCCAATGGTGAAGATCGTATTCATCACCATGGCAACCGACTTGCCTCCTGCCATATCTGGGGTTCAAGTAAACAAAACCAACGAATAGAATCATGGTCGAGAATATTGCGTACTGGATCTACGGATCGTTGGGTACGATTTGTTGAGGAATTAAGTACCACCGGGCTACTTAATACTTCCGATGACCGAGATCTTATTGCAGTATACGCAATATACAGTCCAATGCTGCGTACAGAGATCACAGAATTTGTGGATATGTGGAATAACCCCACGATGCGGAAGCAGAAGAACCGACCTCATGTGGTATCAGGAAAACCAACTGAGATCTACGAGACTTCTGTTATCAATTGGGGTATTCCCATCCAGGAGGGGTCCGACGCCTCGAATATCCTGCGTACGATGTTGGATTCATTGGAAGATATTGAGATTGATGCCTTCTTCTCACCAGAGACAGAGAGTTGGTGCATTGGGCAGCTGAATGACATGGGCTTTGATGGAATTTTGGGTACGGAAGAGGATTATAAACATTCACATCTACGCCATTATCTTGAACTACGTCGCAGAATCCGACATCACCGAGAAAGGCAACGGGCTCCATTACTCTCCATTACACCACATCCTATTGGTGGTTTTGATGAATACGTACGCCATCTCAGATACTTATATTAACAGTTTACAGATGAATCTTCTGGAACGGAATCATTTGTTATTTGTATCGAAACATACACTCAACGGGGACCCTATTCCGAACGACATGCTTGCGAGAATTCACGAAGACTATGAACAGCTTAACTAATGAGAAACAGTGCATAAGATTGCTGTAAACATCATATGAGCGCAAAGATTATAATGAAAGCTGCCTAAGAACATTGCAATTGCGTACGCATCTATAAAAGAAGCCTTTCGTTTCCAGCTATTTCAAATAGCGTGAGCTTTTACCTTTTGTACTTCGTGCAGACCGTCGTGGCTCAGATGATGGAAGAGGAGTTATTGTAGCCCGCTGTGCATCAGTAGCGAAATTAAGCGTACGCAAATCTGCACCAACTCGCAACTCTCGTAGTGATGAAGTCTTTTGATTTGATATAGGTTCGGTGCCGGCAGCATTATCAGACAACGGATGCGTACGCATGGCACCAGAAACCTCCAACTCAACAGGCAATGTGATATCCTGCTTTGATGTTGTCTTACATTCGACAACATTCAATAACTGCTGCGTACGCAGCTGGGTATTGTGACGGTTGTGCCTAAGATCTAAGCAGTAACCGTCATCACAGAGCTCCTCAGTACTCCTCCATGAGCTCTCCTG
>JAJFDK010000259.1:0-13253 GCA_028637775.1 Xylariaceae sp. X167
CAGCTTAGTTAATTTCTACACACCATACCTTCATTTACCAGCACTGCCTGGGTGAGAGTTATCGTGATTCCTAACAGAAGGTTTCCAAGTCCTTAAGGTTTTCTGGGAAGGTGATCTTGGAGATGGCCTCGAGTCGTAATGCCGTGGTTGATAAGCCGAATGCGTCGACCAATCGGCCTAGTACGGTGGCCTTGGGGAAACCGATGAAACTTTTTGCCGGTCCCATGCCTATGTTACGCGCTCGGAGAACTTTGAAAACCTCTTCTAAGTCCTGGGTGTGGCTGATTAGCTCTGGAGAGCCGACGGTAAGGTCATCGCAATAGCTGTCGGCTGTGGGGATATGGTTCAGGAGTCGATCCATTTGTCGCTGGACGTACGCGTTGGACCCTTTGTAACCCATGACTAAACAGGTGAAGGTGTATTGTCCTTCCAGCGTGGTTACTGTAAACGCCCACCATGAGTCAGGATGGATGCGCCATTGGTGGTAGAAGAATATGGCGTCCATAACTGTGATATATTTAGCGCTGGACAGTTTGGCTAGCATCTCTTCTTGCGACTTCATTGGATATGCGTCATTGAGCGCCATGTTGTTGCCGACGCGTATGTCTACGACCATTCTTCCTTTGCGTTCCCCTGTGAGTAAGTAACGCCATGCCACGAATACTGGGAATGAGAAAGGGACAGGGTTGCGTGTCTTGAATACGCGTTGTTTGGATAGTAGATCCGCCATAGATTTGCGGATAATCTCTTTTTCTTCGGGACCTTGCTCGTATGGACGGCATTTCTTGGGTATGTGTTGTTCCCAACCTGGTCGCAGGTGGACCTTCATCCATTCATCTTCTGGAATGTCGACGAAGCCCTTGTCTCGAAAGACGTCAGCATACCGTGTGATGAGTGAGTGCAAGGTTTTCGCGGTTTCAGGGTCGTGTGGGTCATCGAAGATCTGCACTCCTGTTGGGTGAGTTATTTTGTGTTTAGTCAGGTCAACGGTGATTTGGCCAGCGTCTCTTGCAGGTCGACGGTTTGGTTGGTCGTAATCGCCAACTTTATACGGGGGGCGTGCTGCGTATTCTTCGGCACCTGGTTCTGCTACTTGGTACGCGTAGCAGTCGTTATCCCATGACGACAGCGTACCAATGGTTAGGTTTTGTGGGATAGTGAGGTACTTATTGGTATCGTTGCGTATCAACGCAAAGTTCATATTGGCTCTGGCTACTGCAGCGTAACATGTAAACTTCAATGTGTCAGTTGGTTCGAATATCAAGTCTTGGCCGTCATCTTGAATTGAATGTGTCACTGCGATTGTAGTTGCGGTCTGTGGGAGGATGCTGGCGTGATTGGTGGTTTGCACGCGAGCGTTACGATGTTGTTTACCGCGTATTTTTATCTGCAGAGGGATACGGATGTTCTCGCATGATCCTATAGTTGCTTCGGCGTTTGGCAGGGATATGTTGAATTTCTCTGGCGCCATGACGTCCATGCCGAGAAGGATGTTGGCCTGTAGACCGGGTACCAGTGTCACTTCACGCCGCTAAGAGGCGATGGCTGATTTGCCCACATTGTCGGTGCCTTTGAAATACATAGGGAGAATTATATAATCGTAGGATGTGTATACACCTTGGTTTATGCCTCGGACTACCATTGGCGTAGCTCGTTTCCTCCATTCCAGGGTTGGGTAGTGAGATTTTACCCAATCGGCGTCGCCCAATGTTCTGGAACAGCCTGTATCCGCGCATATTTCGTCTTCGTGCATGTCAGTCAAAGAGGTGGTGATGTGTGCTCTGAGGTTTGACCATCCGCGGAAGCCGTAGCCGGTGCCGATATCTGGGCGTGAGTCAACAGATGATTTAATGATGCGAGGTTTGTATCGGGCTTGCAGCGACGGTGCAGCTACTGCCTTGACTGTCGGTGCTTCCTCGTCGTGTTGGCGTGGTGGTTGTGGATCTGGCGAGGCTGGTCTGCCGGCTAAGATGCCTGAAATTGACATCCGGGGATCTGCGTGTTGCGCGTCGTTGGGTTCCGCTTGGGTGTGCTTGTTGCCTTCTATTGGAGCATGGTTCCTACGGATGTGCTTGTGAAGTAAGTTTTTGCTGGGGAACTCGTCCTGGCAACATCGGCAGATATGTTTCTGTTCTGCTGCTGTGACGGTACCGAAGTGGATCACTTCTTCGTTACCTTCGGTGAAAGATTCTGGAACTGGGTAAAGCTCCTCGGGTCCGGGGCCATATCCGTGACTGTAATCAGCATCTTGTTCATCCTCGAAGTTTGCATCTTCGAAATCTGCCATGTTGAAATCTGGGTCTTCTTCTTCGCCGAGATATGCCCGTTGTTGCTGAGTGGATCTCCATGGTCTGTTGTAACTGTTGTAGCCCCCTCGGCCCTGGAAACAGCCGAATGTGCCGCCCGGAGATTATTGAAATTGGGCCTAGTGTTATAAAATCCTCTACCTTGACTGTAGATGCCGCGCTGTGATTGATCGTAAGTGTTCTGCCATCTACGGTCCTGGTCTTGTGGCTTGGATTGGTCAGCCGGCGTTGTCGCGGTAGCGTTTTGCGTGTTGCCAGGGTTGGCCGCATTTCCGGGTAGATTGTTGCCGTAAGGTGCGGGGCTTATGCCATTGGGTTGCTGGTTGGCGTTGTATGGCGCGTTGTAACCTCGGCCGGCGGATTGATAGTTCCTTTGAGGTTGGTTGTAATAGTTCCGTGAGTCCGGGTATTGTCTTGGCTCCAAGCGGCGTTCGAAGGCGAATCTTTTGTTAGCTCGACGAATCATAACGCTTTCCATGTCGTCTATCTTTTTCAAGAACTGCGATAGGGTGGTTGTCGATTTGGGTTTGTCGATCAGTCCTTGGATTTCGCTGTCGAAAGCTTCGCAGACGTACAATAGTTGGGCTGTCAGCGGTAGCTCAGTGGCCTGTGCGTCAGCTAGAACCTTTTGGATGAAGGTTCTGATATTCTCGTGTCTGCTGATGTTACGGGGTGTGAACTTGTGCCTGCCCAACGCTTGAAGAGCTTCCGATTGGGTTTTCTTGAATCGTTTCTCCAGTGCGGTAGTAATGCGATTCAGATCTCCCTCTGCTAGGGCTGTGCGTTCCAGGTCGGACAGCTCGATGGATAGCCAGTGCAAGGCTGTGCCCTGCAGGCATATGCCGTATGTATTTTTTACAGCTTGTTCGCCCTTGGTTGTGGCGACGTCCTTAAGGCGATTGGTGAAGTTAAAAACGTTAGTGTATATGGTGGTACGGCCGCTTGATACGATCCCGTGTCCTTGTGAGTCGGCTTCTCCTGGGTTGAAAAAGCCGATATGCTCTGGTTTAAGCTCGTCAGATTTGGGTACGCTACCGTTGGATACAATCTGAGATTGCAATAATTTCATGGTATCAGCTACTGATTTCATCGTGTCCACCAATGATTGCATATCTGGGGTTGAGTTAGGTGGATTAGTGGTTGAAGCTGACTGACTGGCGCCTTGAGCGCCGGAGCCGGCTGTAGACATATTGTCGTCGTCGCCGTCGATTGACGAAGGACGATGTAAATTAGGGGATGACTCTAGCAAGGTTAACTTCCCTAGCAATGGTACGAGAGAGCTTGCGATTCGTTTCGATGAATTGGATGCTTGTAAGCCGATAGTTTGAGTAGGCGAAGTGTGTGTGCTTGCTGCAAGCAAGTGGGTAGCGGTTACCGACGGTGCCGAGAGCTCCTGCAGGGGCTTGTCAATGAGTGGGTTTTGCTGAGTTTCGACTGGTGGCTCTTGCTGCTCCTCGACGGGTAGTTCCTGCTGTTTCTCGATTGGTAGTTCTTGCTGTTTCTGGACGGGTGGCTCCTGCTGTTTCACGACGGGGTTGGGTGGTTCGAGAAGTGGATGACGCGTAGATGTTGTAATTTGAGTTTCAAGTGCGGGGTCGTTGCCAGATGTTGCGTCGGGAGCTGAAGGCGCGTCTGAAATGGGTTGTAAAGCGGCGTGTAGCTTCTTGACGGTGACTGGGGTCGCCGGTGTCGTTCGAGATGTCGTAGGTGTGTCTTGCGAGGATGATAATGTATTTCGCCTGGATGATGAGGGTGTGGGGGTGTTGGAGTACAGTGCTTTCCAGTACTTGATGAATTTCCTGACCGCGCGAAGAGATTCAGCCCATTCGACCGGGAATGTGACGGTCTTGTCTAGTGTCACGCTGTTGTTGGTTAAAGTGGTATTAGCGTAGGTGATGAGGTCGTCAGCAATGATCTTCGAATTGGGGTGGTCAGTTGCTTTGAAGTTTAGCAATTGATGGGCTTGATTGATGATTAGATCCTGTGAGGGCTGCGTCGGCATGCCGCAGCGTGATCTTGATAGATCTGAAGGTTTGGCTGCTTATGGGCGTCAGTTTGGCGATAAGCGTGGACTAGATGCCGCTGGCCGTCGCTTGATGTTGCTACCAGGCGATGGGCGTCGATTAGCTGGTGCCGAATGGCGATTCTTGGTGCGGAACGTCGCTAAATGGCGCTGCTCGTCGCCATATAGCGCTGGGCGTTCCTGGGAGGCGTTGGGTGTTGACGGCGCTGGCATACGACGGACGCCGACGGTTTAAGGGCTTCGATGAAAATTTATATTAGGCAGTCAATGGTGCCGATCCTCGTTTTCGTCAAAGAAAAATTTTGGTTGATCGTTGCGATCGCTAGCTACCAATCTGTAAGGATGGCGCAGCATATAGTGGTGTAGAATAGCTTGATTCTGTAGGAATCCTTGGAGTGGATCCTATGTGGTGCTAAAGCAATATAGCTAAATACATACGGTGCCTAAAGGCCGTGTACAAATGCTAGCAACACATGGTGCTGCGCCATACTGCGCCATGCTGCGCCATGCTGCGTTATACCGCGTTATGCTGCGTGGTGGGTTGCTACCCACAATCACCAACGGGCCGGCCTGTACGCTAGCTACAGTGGGGTGACAAAAGTGCCGCCCGCTTCTTTTTAGCCGGATTTTGCCTTTTAGAAGATGTCACATTACAAGCCAATATACATTTAAATAAAATATAAAAATTTCATATTTAACTTTTATCTTATCCAATAATTAGAATGACGATTTTTTTCAATTTTATATACTGTTATATATGTCCCAAATGTTGATGTACAAAAGTTAGTTACTGAAAACTATGTACATTTGTATATGAGCACAGTGTATGGAGTTGTTGTCGACATAACATAAAAAGTATATGTATATATAGAGAAATGACAACTAAAGAAGATAATTCATTTATTAAAGCTTGAACTGTTATGTTTATCGAGTTATTTACGTTTTTATATGAAAGAGTGCAATAAACGAGTTTTATTTTATGCTTAATTGCGATTCAATTTTTACACTGTGTACACGCATGTATCTGCACTGTATTTGCCTCTGTAATGAACCACCAATCTCACTAAATCATAATCCACTAAATCCACTACAAGTGCACTAAATGCCCTATAATTTTCGTCATCACTGCTACTGTACAAGTATAGCCAATCAATTCATGGTTTTAGTCATTCTGTTTATCAAGTTCAACAGTTGATAATTCTACAACCAGATAAGTTTAAACAACTCCAAAAGTATAGTTAAATGCGCCCATCAGTTAATTAATTGATTTCTGAATTATTAACTTTTTTGATAAGAATTGGTAGAGTTGTGGGCCCGGCAATTAGGTGCATTTGTGTACTATTTGGTGAAGAAATGGAAACGGGCGTCACTTTTGTCAAGTTACTGTACAACAATCAACTCCCTCACCCAATTCACCACCAATTCACGCAATCTCGTCGCCATCTCGTGCCCCGTCGTCCGCCACCTATGTATGCAGATTCAATATTAGCCTGATCAGGCACCTCACGGTCCTCCGCTTCATCTTCAAATATAATCTGACTTCTCAAAGCTAACTTCGCGCGACGAATGGGTTTATATTGTGTTAGACGTTGTCCAGACGGGAGTTTCACCTTCTGCCGCACTTTCCGAACTTCTGATGCCTGTTTAGCATTCAGGTAATCGATTTGCGACTGCAATTCAGCAATTTTGCTGTCTTTTTTGTCCAGAGCCTTGCTAGCTTTCCGTACAGCTAATCGCTGCGCCGGGTGTCTAAGCGTAGAATCATTGCGCGCTAACCTTCTGATGGTGTTTCGGAATGCCTGACCACTTAGGGGGGCAAAAATAGTGATATTGACGTGGTCTGCCACGAAATCTGGTGTTGTTTCTCGCAGACTGATCGGCGCTAGCTGCGCAGAGGGTCTCGCCATACCTTTATCTTCTAAAAGCACGTACTTCGACGACAATGGCTTCGAACGATCGCGTGGATGTATTCAAGCAGTCTTCCAGGCATTTTTAATGACTTTGGATGACATGACTTCGAGTCGGGCCTGTCGGTAGGTCGTCAATACATCCACCTTTGAAGAGGGTAGTCCAATCGCAGCATTTGGACACTCCCGAAGCAGCCAATGAAGCCATCTCTTCAATAAACCGAATTCACCCACGTCAAGAGCTTGCACGACGTGACTGCAGTGTAATTCGTAAAATACGAGCCATACTTTGTTCGAAAAATAAAGCCAAAGAAACTCGTCGTTGGTGTGCGAATCGTGTCCGTCACATACCAAAACTACCCACACGTTGCCGTGCCTCGACCGAACGTATGTTATAAAGATGTCCTTAAGCCACTCCATAGCGGTGTCGTTGTTCGTCCACCTTTTATCCATTGCCCTAAACCTCCACTCCGACCACTGAGCCAAGTTCTTGTTAGAAAACTACTGACTCTGTACACTCGCACCTTGAAATATCATCAACAGAAGTAGCACGTCGCCACATCAACCGATGCATTCTAACGCCGTAATCCATTGACCCTTCTCGACATTCTTTTTAAGCGTCACCCGATTCTCCGATAGTGCGACGGCCCAGTGATCACCACCGACGCCTTGTCCGATGCCCATTTCGTATGTATTAAATCATCTATTCATCAGAGTACTCTTAAGCTCCGGAGCATCGAGACGATTGAAGAAAATATTGATATTCGTCACCGTAGCACCGTTGACACGAGTATAACCAATAATCTTTGATTGAGTGACTTTGATTGAGGGATTCCAAGCAATAAACCGAGTATGCCAATTCTGGCCCAGCTTATACGTCGTTCCAGAGTCATTGAGCAGTCGTTGAGCCATATGCTTAAATTTGACTAAGGGAAGCGCAGATCCCAATTTGGCTTGGTTGATAGCCCAATTCGCTAATTTCGTTTCCAGGAGCGGCGACAAGGTCTGAAGATCTCTCGCAACTTCCTTTTTAGTAGGCACGCCATTTAGTCGGCGTTGAAGATATGACCGGGTATGATTCATTTGCGGGACGCGGCTCTAACGGATACCCCACTCTCAATGTCACGTAATGCCGCGTGCGCACGCTTTTCAGCACAGAATGAAGTCATTTTCAAGTAGGGGAATGAACAGCGGTTTAAATGAATATAGTTGTTAGAGTACGTAACGCAGACAACCCCCTCAAATGACAAGATATATGCAGTATCGTGTCCTGGAAACAGCGGTCTAGTTGTCGGGCCCGGTAACGGGTGGCCCGTGTCCCCCCTAGTTAGCTTACAGTGGGTCGCCAAAAAACGAACACCCAGCCGTTTTCCACCAAAACACATAGAATTGCAAGCCGTACGACTACATTACAAATTGCTAGCAGAAAAAACAAATTAGATTATCGCGTTCTTTATTGAAATTGCACACACAAACATTTTTTTCGTTTTTTTCACAACAATGATTGTTGTTGAGATATCTTGTGATTACAATAAGTGAAGAGTTGAAATTTACACATTATAGTGCACTGCACTAATTGTACAGGGCACTCCAATGATTACAGCTCCTGTAACTTGGTGGGTTTGTAGGGTCACATCAATATAAATAAATGAACAAAACTTCCTTACTACATTGCTCTTTATAAATGCGTAAATAACTTTATAACCGCTACGATTTAACTTTTATGATTTGCATTATCATCATTATCAGCCAATTTGCTTTATAAGCATATATATTAATCAGTTACTTTGTTATAAATCAATTAAGATATTTATGTATAAAGTCCAAGTGTTCAAAACCCAACTATTATCTACATCTCATTTGTATAGGCTCATTCAATACAATTGAGATCTGGAAAAGAAACATAATATTGAGCTATCAATAAAGATATAATAAACATTTTTTATTTTTTATCTATATACTTTGTTGTTACGTATATCCCATTTCGAAGTTGCACGTAAATCGGGCCAGAACGGGGTGTTCGTTCATTTTGTCACCTGACTGTACAGGTATAAAATCGTTTCCTTGCAATGCCACACTATCTGCGAGTAATGCGTACTGCCTACCCAATCTACTTACCTACCGTAATCTATCTTCTATTCGTATATGAATTACCTACCCACCTGAAAGTGCGCTCCTTTCGAGCCTGCCATGGATAATATACATAACCCGTCGCAAATCCAAAATCAGCGCTCCCACTATCCTCAACAATGTCATACGATGTAAAAAAGTGGAAGCGGCGTCGATGGCTGTTAATATGTACCACAATCAACAAACCAACAACGGACGTTTTTCCCGCCTGAAGCTGAAGCAATGCGCAGAAGAATGTCATGCAGAATATAGATTAGTGAAGAAATATAATGTGCGACAGCAGAAAAGACTCCCAATCCCGGGATTCAAAGCAATAGAGAGGCCGACTGCTCTGACGGAGGCCGAGAATAATGTGATGAGACAACTCGTATAACTGCTTGATAAAGGGCAGTTTCCCGCAACTAAGGCAGGCATACTAAACTACACGAACTATCTACAATCGCAACGGCCATTTACCCGTCATCGGGATCGCTCTTGTATGATTGGGTGGCTACATAGAAGCGGGAGAACCCTCAATTTGTCGAAACCAATGTCAAATACATTGACGGCTATAGTCTAACTGCCGAGATGAATCTCGATGATATCGGCGATTGGTTTCAGGAGTATTCAGCAATTCTCACGACTTTTAACGTCAAACCAGAGAATTTATGGAACTTCGACGAATCTCCTGTCACACGGCTAAGGCCGGGACACGACTCAGGATACTAACTAGTCGACAGATATGATACCGGATGCCCGTTCGTCACGGAGATTTGGCCATATCGCGTGAGGCACGAACACGTCGTAGTGTCTCACGAGACATGTATCCGCAGAAGGCCTGACGCCCTGTTGTCCCATATATGATCCTTGTTGAGTGTGAAGGATAAGCGAGAGATAACCGCCTGTGCCTGCACGGAGTCAGGCCATGAGGAGCCGTGGAGGTCATGGCTCTCATCACGAGGTGATGCATGTCGGCTCAACTGCTGTGGCTCTTTATGATGATAACCTGTCATGGAGCTCTCACCCTCTACGGCAGCTTGTTCAGAGGCTTACAGGTGTCATCACTTCTATGGCGTATCGTGCCGAATCACCCGTCCCCCGAAAGACGATGCCGACATCGCACTACACGTTCGGGCTTCGGGCTTTGTACAAGTTAATAAGTAGGCCTACATTTATCGATAAATCCCCGAAGGACCTCTCTAGGCTCAGGACAAATCCCGAGTCTCACACCAGTAAGACGTCATCAATCATCTATTGAGAACTCTCACTTTCCCAGCCCCCGTGGGTCGCGAACCATACTAATATTTTTTCGCAAATGCCCTAAGCGGGGCAGAGCACTCCCCCACGTGTCCCGCTCCCAAGTGGGGTCGGTGCGTATACGGGAAAGCAGAGTTCAAAGCCTAAGAACACACTCCCACCGTGGTGACTCACGAGCCAAACAACGAAGCCAAACGCCATGAGACATTAGCTATTTCGGTGGTCTGAATTAGCCAGATAACAAGCTCAAATACAATATAACGATATTCCATTAAGCGCTTTGAAGGCCGGCAAAGAGGATTGTAAGGAAGATCGCAAGCCCGGGAAGTTAGAGAAGGAAGAAGGAGTAGAAGCATAGCGACCCTTGCGACCATAATCAATTATAAGCCGAATTGAACTACGTTTCCGCGCCTCACTACTATTAGACTTCTATCTCGTGCAGTGCGTTACTAGACTATCGTCACGCCTCGCTTTACAGGTTAGGTCTCTAGTTATATACGACCCGCGTCACAGTCAATGCACCCTAAAAAATTAGTATGAATGGAAAATATACTGTTAAGATTTCTACACACATCATTAAGAAGATGTAAGTACTCCTCTATCTTGTTCATGTCATTGCCTTCAGCTTATTTCTCGGTTTCATGGTTAGGTCTTTTATCAGAGATAATGACCACATTGTCATCAATAGATGCGTCTGACTTGCGATCCGAATCCTGTGCGGCTTGCGTACGAGTGTCGGTAATGACGGCGGTACTTGTCACTTGCTATGTGGGCTTGTTCAGTGATGCAGACAAGGTAATAGTAAAAGGTAACGCCATGGAATCGTGTGGCTCAGTAGGCTCCTCATTGGTAAGCGTATCGGCCCTCCAAGCATGAATGAACACTATCGTACGCGGATTGCAAGTGGATTTGGGATAGAACACGCTGCTCACTCTAATAAGATCACGTATATATCTTATGAAATCGCCTGTATGCAGAAACTGAGATATGTGAGTGATCGATTTTTTTGAAATATCAGCAACAATTCCGATCTTATATTTCTTTGGATCGAAGTAGATCTTATGCCCGGCTCGCATTGCTTTGCATACGAAAGAATATAGCCAAAACACTTCAGGTGCGTTCAACTTTTCTGGGGAACAGACGAATTCTCTCCAAGTTTATTTTGGCATTATGAAAAGTTAGTTCACAAAGCTATGGGCACACTTCGAACGGAACTCACATATTCGTCGAGAACCGTCATGGATGAATTGATCTTCGTCCATGAAAAAGCAAGACTCTCATAAGTCTACCTGGATATTGATTGCTAAACAGGGCTGGCGTACGACATTCTGTGCAGTTGTCTTTGTCACTTTAAGATTCTGTTGAGCCATCCCCATTCCCTTATTAATGAGATCCACACGTTGATATGATGTATGTTACGATCAGGTAGAAGGTTCTGACACCTTGTATTGTTACTATGAACGAAGACTCTAAACTAGGGAAGAGAGATAGAAAGAAAACTAAAATTACATGAGTAGGAATCTTTCTTATACCCTGCGTCTTCACCTTCCATGGCGGGGGATGGCTTAGCTGATGGTGGGCGACGACAATGTCTGTGCTTAGAGACCACATAGTCAGAGTGTGAATCCGTGAATAAGCCAGCTCATGGTGGGTGACGGCGAGCTCTGTTGTGAAGGCGAACTGGTCTTACCGTCAACATGTAGAACCAAGCTCCGTGGATAATAATGGCAAGCTCCTATGTCACGTACTGACATGAGAGCCCACGGAGGAGTACTGAGAAGCTCTGTGATGAGGTTATTGCTTGGATCTTAGGCACAACCGTCGCAGCGAGAAGCTAAGAGAATAGATGATTATATACCTTGCGACAAGAATCACCTGTTGTGGGCTGGCAACGAGATATGTTTATAATCACGAAAAAAGTCTGCCTTCTATATTGACACAACAGCGCAGCCTCCACCGTCGTGGTTGCGATATACTTCAAAACCATTGACTTATTTGAGGAAGCCGCCACCGGGATACGTGGAAGACAACAGTGTTGAAGAAAACGATGAATGTAGGGGTCGTGGTGGCAGCATGGCTGGCAACGACGACGAATCTGAGATTGAAATTCAAATACAGACGGACTCAAATACCGATAATTTCCCTAGCAGCCCTCCCCTCGAAACGTATACGAGCTAACAACATAGTTGTTAATTGACTACCTACCTAGATTGCATTCCGTACATCTGTCTGTCGACTTTTGACATGTCCGCGACTTTTGCAGCCTTCTGAGCCTTGCGAAAAGGGTTTTCAAGGATGGATCCTCTAGTGATATGCGAGTCGGCTAACGACGATACACTTTGGTACATACCGGTACATACCTTGTGCTGCCCTGGACGCTGGTCGCCGGGCATACCTGCCATACAGTCTGTACGTACCGAGGCTATCTACCATACAAGTACGTACCGCCGGGACTATCTGCCATACAGTCTGTACGTACTGCCGGGGTTATCTACCTTATAAAGATACAGTTCTGCCGATAAGGTGGCTATCGGCCATACGGTCTGTACGTACTGGGGCTATTGTTGGAATCGCTGCATCTATTGTGAGTCTCTCTAAGTTCGTAGGTGTACGCAATAGCGTGTTTGAATAGAATTAGCGTGGCAAAGGCAAACAAGCCACAGAATTAGCGTGGCAAAGGCAAACAAGCCACAAACAACAAAACGAGCGGCCCGTGTGTGCCCTGGGGCTCGCACACACACACAATCCAACACACCCCCTTAGGAAAGACGTGAACAGCTCTTTCCTAAACGACGACTTCTTCTTCTTCTTCTTCTTCTTCAACCGCACGCTCAATCGCACGCTCTCGATGCCCTACGCACCCTCTGTATCGTCGTCCTCGTCTGGAAACAGCGACATTCCTATTGTCCTGCCTACCCGAGCCCCTCAGACAACTGCACAGCCCTCCACGAACATTATTGTCGATATTCCGACCCGCCGTGCCTTGTCACCATCACGTACACGTTCTGGGAGAGTTATAGGCACTGACAGTCCCTCCCTGGAAAATGGAGCTTCCCAGGTTCTTTTGGGAGCTTCTCACTATCTATTGGGAGCTCGGGATGTCCCCTGTCTGAGATGCACTCTGAGTGCGCTCAGAGGACGTTCCACAGGAGTCTGTATTCAGACAGGTGGACGTAGACAACGTTGCGGAAGGTGCTCACAAGGGCATTCTTGTCAGACTCTGTAAGTGTTCTCTTCTGATGAGCTTTTCAGGTACGAATTCTTTTCTTGCCAGCCCAATAGCTCTGCGAGCTCCTGCTTCTCATTTGAGGGATGCACTTATAAGTAATGCCCATGTACCTAGGGTGAACATGCTGCGTGGAACCCCCCGCTATCTGATGGAGCAGCTCAATGTTTCTAAGGAGCTCCATTCTCATGGTGATGAAGCTGATGATGAACATGAGGAGGAGGATGAGGAGGAGAATGAGGATGAGGATGAAGATGAGGAGGAGGAGGATGAGGAGTAAAAGTGTTAGTTTTCTCCAGAGTAGTGAGATGTAGGTAGTAGTTTAGAGCTCCTCAGATATGAGTGATAAGCTCGGAATACCTGTTTTTTCCTCCAGATTGCATAGTCTCAACTTTTCAAGAAAGGTACTCCATTTCTGTATGGGT
>JAJFDK010000260.1:0-13170 GCA_028637775.1 Xylariaceae sp. X167
CTAACCCTAACCCTAACCCTAACCCTAACCCTAACCCTAACCCTAACCCTAACCCTAACCCTAACCCTAACCCTAACATCATAACATGATGGCGGTTGTCGAAAACCTGACGTGAAATAGGCATTTCAATTGAAAATCAAACACCGTTGATTATCAGTTTTTGATTATTCATTTGACAATGTGTGAAAAGATATGCATGTATAGTGTGGTTTGTTCGCTCACACACTGCTTTACACTATACTTATTATTTCACTGAGAATTTGGTCCGAATCACTGCCAAGAACCGTCGGTACGGTATGATCAGCACAATGCCGCACTGTGCGCGAGGTCAGAGTCTCTGCGTCAAAAAGAACGTGAATTCTACCTGAAATCCGCCGATAGTATATGTTAAGAAACAAAGCAGTACATTTAACAAACATGTCTCATCCACATTCTCTTCTATCTAGCACCAGATGCCTCATATGTATCCCATCAGTACAAGTAGACAAGATGGCCGCAGGCCATGACCAACAATAATATCCTCATCTATGCTCATTTATTCAGTCACCCCCATTTACTCCAGAACTTCAGGCATGAGGTGGTTCAAATCTGAATAAACAAATACTTTTGCAGCCTACACTATCTACAACAATCCGATTTCCCTACCACACAATGGTACAAATGGCTTCTGTCTTCCTGGAAGCTATTCCTATTTTGCTAGAAGCTCATCTCCTTACCCCACAAAGAATAGCCATGCCTACCCAGTTACCTCCATTTACTGAATCCATTCATGAGCTGCGGACCCACATTTCTGCCAGGGGTGAAAATCAAGCCAATGAACTCATGTTACTATTTTCAGAACACACATTTTCTCAGCAAATGAGGATGCATAAAAGTACCTACCTTTGCCTACTCAGCTGGCTCACCACTCACACTACTTTTGAACCCAATAGAAAGATCAGCAGCAACCAGAAGTTGATGATCTTCCTAAAAATGTCTGCCTAAAATAAAGCTCAGAGGGATTCAGATTTTACTGTGACCACTCAGCTACAACTATTGGCAGACCCTTTTCTGGGATACTTAACAGTTTAGTCCTCCAAGCTGGCTTTGTCATTACGCCAATGCACTTGGATTGAACTGCTCCAGACCTTTTTTTAAAAAACCAAAGATGCACCCCCATTTTCAGGATTGCATTGGATCAGTGGATGGTACATTGGTATATGCAGATGTGTCTGGTGCAGCTGCTAGGCACTACGTATGCAAAAAGGTTACCTAGCACAGAATGTGGCCACATACCAAAAATATTCAAAGTTTTTGTTCCCTATAAAAATGAGTACACAGTGTGAATGGGAATACGCACAGTAAATCGCATTGTTCTCTTTATTTGAACCAGAATTTGTAGTAGAATCCCTGCCACGAATTGGCCGCACGGTGCGACTAGCACAGTGTCGCACCGTGCGATGAGCCGGAGGCTTTAAGTAAAAAAGAACGTGAATTCCTCCCCCGTGCTACATGAATTCTACATCCACCTCCGGCCCCGCTTTTCCGTTTTCCCATACAAAAAACGTGAATTCTACATAGAATTCGCCGCTACTATATGTTAGGATCCTAGATAGGGACGGTTATAAGTATAAATATCCGAGGAGCACGGCACATTTTTCTCTTTCTTAATTGGCATCTGTTCTCCTCACCCTTTATCTCAGGTGGGACCGACCACAGATCTCTTGGATCAGTGACTACCTACTGTCTATTGCTTAGCAGGAATACATTCTCCGAACACTTTTATCATGCCGCCGCCTACAGAGCAACAACCAAGCCAGGGAACCGAGTCTCGGCCACATATTTGCCGTGCGCGAGAACTTGGGTATTACTTCCCGAACATGTGTCCAGACCATCAAGATGCTTTCAAATGTTCAAAGAGGATAAACAAACACTAACAACTCAATTCTTTTGGTGTCCCGACCCCACAGAACACCCATTGAAGCAGAAGTGGGTGGGCATTATGACCCTTAATTGCGCTAATGTCCCTCTCTTGATGCGCACATGCTTCTTCTAGGATGCCACCAATGTTGTTGTACCTGATGAAGTAATGATCGACTGCCAGGGTTTATACAGAGGTCGCACGTGTCTTGACGATTTACAATGGCTCGGATGTTGAGATGCAATATATGAGTAAGATAATGACATTAGTGAGATACGTGCAGTATGCACTAGTGAAGTATCGTGTTGTATTGTGGCCATTGATTTCTGTTGTTGTAAAGTAGAAGTTCTAAAGAGTGGAACGTGTCCTTGGCAAAGATACATGTGGTTACCTTAGGATTAAGTAATCCAGGTAGCTTAGTAATGAAACGTTTAACACCCTGCCTCAATCGCAGAGGTAGTCATACCACAAGATTGTTTGTTTTTACCCCTTTTGCGGTCCTTACCCTGTCCTGGTACAAAAAAACCTCCTGTGGAGGAAAAAAGCAACAGGGCGTCACCCTGCCTGAAACGCAGTTGTCTATTCCTTTTCCGTCCGTGGTGCAATTTTGACACCTATCGCTTCCCTCCAACGCTGCAAATCGGGTTTTGGAAGCGCTTTTGTTCCCAAATCTGCTGGGTTGACTGTTCGCGGTACCCAGGTGACCTTAATGGTGCCCTCGTTGACCAGTTCCTTGGTCTTGTGGAATTTCACTCGTATATGCTTGGTCCGTTCGTGGTGAACTGGATTATCGACCAGTTGCTTAGCACCGTTGTTGTCTACTGAGATGGGGATTGCCTCTTCTTGTAGTCCTACTTCTTGAACTAGTCGCTTGAGGTATACTGCCTCCAAGGCTGCTGAAAAGAGGGAGAGATATTCTGTTTCGCAGCTAGATATGGCAACTGTTGATTGTTTGCGTGACTTCCAACTGATGGCGGCGCCAGCCATCTTGAAGATATAGCATTCAGTAGAGATGCTATCCGATTGATCTCGTCCGTATTCGGCGTCTGAAAATCCTTCGAGAAGAGTTGAATTTCCATCGAACTCTAGACCATGGGTGAGGGTGCCAGCCACGTATCGTAGGACTCGTTTGGCGGCAGCAAAGGTGCTGGACGGTTGGGTTGGTAAGAAAGCGGCTCAGTTTTGAGACTGCATAGGCTAGGTCCGGCCTCGTTCCGACCATTGCGTACATCAAGGAGCCAACCATTTCTTGGTATACCTTTAGAAGGGAATGGTCTGCAATATAGGCTGGATCCGATGAAGGATGAAGTTGCTCCCCCAACTCCATGGGAGTGTCCTTGGTGTTGATGTTGTTTTCATTGGGGAAGAAACGATTGACGATTCTTCGCAGAATCAACCGTCTGGACGCCCGAGGTGAGCACCTCACATCTTATGCTCACACCTCTTGTTACAATCAGATAGCAGGTTCTGACACCTTGTATTGATGCTATGAACGAAGACTCTAAACTAGGGAAGAAAGAGAGAGAAAGAGAACTAAATTTACATGAGTGAGAGTCCTTCTTATACCCTGCGTCCTCACATTCTGTGATGGGGGACGGCTTAGCTCTATAGTGGGCGACGACAAGGCCTGTGCTCGGAGACCATTTGATCTCATCGTGAAGTCGTAGATAAGCGAGCTCGTGGTGGGTGACAGCGAGTTCTGTTATATTGGCGAGCTGATTATAGCTTCAGCATCGTAGAAGGAAGCTCCGTAGATGATGACGACAAGCTCTTATGTCACGTAATGACAGGAGAGCCCATGGAGGAGTACTGAGGAGGTTTGTGATGTCGGTTGCTACTTGGATCTCAGGCACAACTGCCCCCTCGGGTCTGTTCGACGCTCGTGCTTTGTCTGTCTCGTAATAATTAATGGTGCCATCTATTGTCCACAACACCTTGTCAAGGGCGACGTTGTCACGCTGCAAACGTTTGGAGGCAGCATCGAATAGAACCCGAAAATTAAGTGCGTCGCAAAGTGTTTCTCAGTCCTTATGTGTTAGTTGGTGTGAGGGCCGGCTCCGGGCAACACCCAGAATCCTCCCTCACGATCGCGAGGCCCGCCGTCGCTCTCCACCACAGCTCCTGACAGGATCCGACCGGATAGCGCACCACGGCTAGGGGAGACCTTTCAGACATCCCTTACATAAGGGATTGCTGTCTCACGCAAACACAGGAAGGGTCTCGGATGCGGTGCGCAAACGCTGGCCCTCTTCCGACGGGTCAGACAGGAGGACAGGACGGCCAGACAAACGGAGAGAAGCCTGTATGTTTTCGGTGTATATAGCCGGTGGCCCTGCGGCCACCTCCGTAGCTTTCCTCCTTCTCTCCTTAAGCTTTTGTTTCTCGTGCATAAAAGAATATACTGTAGCCGGCCTGTCCCTAGACTCTGTCTTTCTTCGCCGTGACAGTTGGTCTCCTTCAAGTTCCCTGAATTCAGTGGAGTATGTTGTATCTGCAAGGCGTATGAGGTTCGCATGCACAGTTGCACATTGTATATCATGAATTTCACCTTGTTGAATTATCAGACGGCAGTGCCCTTTCTGCAAGTGCATGAAAATGTTAGTAGTGATGTGTTGAACTCCGGGTGTGAGCCTGGATATTGTGAAGCTTTACAAGAGCAGGTGTGGTTCTTGCAAAGCCAGTTGTACTGTGAGAAAGATGTGCAGCAAATGAGTCATCCGCTTCACCATTCACAGCATCCAGGTTTATTTGCCGATCTGCTTCATTGACGGCAACCCCATCGTATGCGAAAAGGAATGCCTAAACAGCAAGATTCAATATGTGGCCGAGACAGCGAATTCTGTGTGTAATATGATCACATCCATGCACCATCCCATGATGAGATTCAAGTTGAAGAGAGATTTGTTTCACAACCTAGTCATTAGCAGTAGGATTGTTTATACAAACAAAGCCAAGCCTTGAGGTTATTGTCTAATCATTCAGAACACCAAGAAATGTGAAGGCAATTGTGTCACCAGTATGATCGACGGCCTCTGGAAGTGCTAGAAGCACTTTCACAAGCCTGCTATCCTTCAGGTTCACGAAATGCGCCACCCAGGCCAGCAATGATTTGTAGTTAGGTGAGGTCCAGATATCCAATGCAAAATGGATCCTGATGCCTGAAGCTTGCATCAATGTTTTCAGGTTTCCTTTGTGGAAAGTGTATGCTTCTGCAATGGGCTTGGGTGTAGCAGCCCTGGACTTCACTCACTTGTTATCCATCATTGGGCTGATAGAAGCAAGTAGATCTCTCAATTCATGTCATCCGACTGCTTGATACAGTAGATTGTGCATAGTGATGAGCCTGACGATGCAATCATGTCCTCCTCTCATTCTCCCTTTCTTGCTCACGTAATGGATGGCTCGTCGGATAGTGCTCCTGCCCTCTGGACAGCTTCAGCGACCTCTGTTGTGTTTGTTTATGAGACATACGGCAAGTGTTTACCCTTCCTAATGGCAAAATGCAGCTCCTGTCTTGCCGTGGGTTCTGCGTGATAGGTGGCTCGTAGGAGAACAGTCGGAGAGCGGCGGCGAGGCTCGTGATGGTGAGGCCGTATGCTGTGCTGAGTCGTTGCTCACGGGCCATGTGTTCTGGCTTTCACTGTTAACAGGTGTTTCTTTTGTCTCCTCCCACAGAATGTTTGCAATATATGGAGGCAAACTAACAATGAGCTGATTCGCGACAATTCTCAAACCTGTCACTAAAAAGGCCTATTTGTTTGAGCGCTGGTGGAGTACGCAGCTGATCAAGAAATGTCACGCTTCCTACGCAAGGTAAAAGATTTATTTGCAGCAGATTCGACTGGCTTAAAAATAAGCATGAACAAGGAAGATATGCTGACAGCATTGGGATGAAGAACAGTATGGACTAAATAAGAGACTAACACATTGGTAAAATCATTTTACATTATTTGTATTGATCATAGCTATTAAATCGTTCATCGTTCTCTAGGTCACTACTCAATATCTGATAGGATTTATAATGCACTCGTATAACTTGAAAATTGACTCGGCCACCAGAATCTAATGGCGCTACCTATTCCGTGATAACGCAATCCATCACAGAGATATCTAATTAAAAAGATAAAAAATACTTCAATGCCACATCCGTAATGTGATTCACAGTGGTCCAGGAGTATTGAGCCACGTATCTTACGGGATCTACCTGACAACAAGAATTCAATGGCTGTGCCCGTTCTGTGATAGCTCAACTCATCACGAAGAAAACTCCGTAGATGGAGGTGAAACTAATGAAACATTGAAAAGACGGTTCACAGTGGTTCAGCAGTATTAGCCCATGTATTCACCAGAATCTACTTGACAACAGGAATCCAATGGCACTGCCTGTCCCGTGATAGCTTAACCCGTCACTGAGATAACTAGAGAAATAGAGATGACGGGCAGGAAACATTAAAAATATAATTCACAGCAATCCGGGAGTATTGATTCGAGTACTCAAATGAACAATCTTGACACGAGAGATTCAATGATGATGACGATTTCTTGACTGCACTATCGCTCAAGGAGATATGGTGAAGAAACCTTCAATGTGTGGAACCCCCATGAATATATGTGATTCGTGAGCGTGGGCAGATAATCCGTATTTCCACCGCAATCTTTTTGATAAGTCGCACACAATGGTGCAAACCAGGGAACCAGACCGTGTCTGCCAGCGCAGATACTAAAGAAAACATGGTAGTCTTCTGATTTTATATGTATATATCTGATTTTCTATATTTATACGCATAAATGTTGGTCAATCAGGAAACTCTCATGAGTTTCATGAAGGTTTTCTGATTCACCCGAAAAAAAGATTGATCTCCCTTTTTTCTCGACTTATTGTATAATTTTTCTCTCAATATCTAGACAAATTGGAAAACTAGGCAATCAAATCTGATAATTCATTACTAATCACCTTATCCCCTTATCTCCACCATACATTCATCTACCATCCCCCATTCTCTCATTTCCTACCTCAATACACTTTCGATCTCCAATCTACTAATTTATCTGCATACAACCACTAACTGTACAATTGCGCTTACGCTGTACATCAACACTGGATTTCACTGCTTCTGTGATAGCCCGGCCCATGCCGCCACATAGTGTGCGTAAGCTGCTATTAACATGGTGTACTCGTTTCTCAGGTACACCCTTACTCACACATATGCACACAAAAATGAAGACTTTCACCACACATTAATAGACTGGTTTTCACATTTTCATCATGTCTCGCTATTCAAATAATCAACATTGGACATGCCTCCACTTTGGCATGTCAGGGTCGGAGCTAGTCATCACCTCCATGCATAGTGATCACATCTATTATTAAAGCCTATGTCTAAGTGGAGGTGACTGTGGTGAGTGTTTGTGAATAGAGAATCGATACTTTCTGTGCGGTTAGGAGTCACCGAACCCTATCAACTTGACCAGTGTAATGGTGGGGTTACATAGCACAAGGTGATGTAAGCAAGGAGTCGTATTTTATTGTAAGACTATCGCTTAAGGAAGAGGAGAGATTCTCCAACAAGGTTCGGCGGTTTAGCCGAACTGGCTTTATGGTTGGCGGTTAGCCGCCGACCATTGTGCGCGCTACCGTCGTCTGGCCAACCTAGCCGAACGGTAACGTGGTCGGGCGGTGTACGCAGCCTCGCCGGCGCCCGGCGCCCCCTGGCTGCTACCCCGTTACAAGCAGTCTCATTGATTACTACCATCGGAAGCATAATAATTCAATCGATGAGGAGAAGAATCTCAAATGACTTCGTGTTCAATATTAACAATATTTGGTTCCTGACATCTGTAACGGTTATGCTCAAGATCCAAGTAATAACTGTCATCACAAACCTCGTCAGCACTCTCCCATGAGCTCTCCTGTCAGTTCGTGATTTAGGGGCTTACCACCAATATCCACGGAACTCTCTTTTACATGGCTGACGCCATGACCAACACATCCTTACAACAGAGCTCGCTGTTACTCACCACGAGCTCACTTATCCACGAATTCACTCTAGAACCATGTGGTCTCCTAGCAGAGATCTTGTCATCATCTACCATGCAGCTCAGCTGTCCCCCACCATAGAACATGAAGACGCAAGGCATAACAAAGATTACCACCCTTGTAAATTTGGTTCTCTTTCTCTCTTTTTGTGCTAGCGTGAATTCTTCGTTCATAGCATCAATACAATGTGTCACAGCTTTCCAAATGATTGTAGCACTACCCTGAACTTTCTTAGCCTAGTTGTTCACGAACATGTTCACCGTCGTTCCACGACACCAGCACAGCATCATACATCAATTTATGCAGAGTATTCATTTCGACCCTTTATTGACATTCAACTTACCACCTCCACTCCTTGATGCCAAACCAATTCTCCAAGTAGTCTACTCACTGTGACGATTGTGCCGAAGATCTAAGCAGTAACCGTCATCACAGAGCTTCTCAGTACTCCTC
Organism: Xylariaceae sp. X167; assembly: GCA_028637775.1. Lineage (NCBI taxonomy): Eukaryota > Fungi > Ascomycota > Sordariomycetes > Xylariales > Xylariaceae > Xylariaceae sp. X167. Next base: position 8,391 of record JAJFDK010000260.1, read on the forward strand.
CATAAGCTCTCCTGTCAGCACGGGACATGTGAGCATGTCATCATCATCTATGGAGCTCCCTTCCACAAGGCTGAAGCTATGACCAGCTCCGCTCCACAACAGAGCTCGCCGTCACCCACCACGAGCTCGCTTATCTACGGATTCACGCTAGGACCATGTGGTCTCCAAGCACAGACCTTGTCGTCGCCCACCATGGAGCGAAGCCATCCCCCACTACAAAACGTGAGGACGCAGGGGATAAGAAGGATTCCTACCCATGTAAATTTATTTCTCTTTCTCTCTCTTTCTTCCCTAGTTTAGAGTCTTCGTTCATAGCATCAATACAAGGTGTCAGATCTTCTACCTGATCGTAACACTTACAATAGTAAAAATCCATCGTGAAGAGTATCCACTGATATATCTTCACGACTTTAATGTTAGGCTCGCTATCACACGGCTAAGGCCGGGACACGATTCATGGTGCTAACTAGTCGACAGATATGATACCGGATGCCCCCTCGTCACGGAGATTCAGCCATATCGCGTGAGGCACGGACACGTCGTAGTGTCTCACGAGACATGCATCCGCGGAAGGTCTGACGCCCTGCTGCCCTATATATGATCCTTGCTGAGTGTGAAGGATAGGTGGGAGATAACCGCCTGTGCCTGCATGGAGTCAGGCCAGGAGGAGCCGTGGAGATCATGGCTTTCATCACGAGGTGATGCATGTCGGCTCAACTGCTGTGGTTTTTTGTGATGATAACCTGTTACGGAGCTCTCACCCTCTACGGCAGCTCGTTCAGAGGCTTACATGTGTCATCACTACTATGGCGCGTCCTGCTGAATCACCTGTTTTCCCAGGGATGATGCCGACATCGCACTACACTTTCGGGCTTTGGGCTTTGTACAAGCTGATAAGTAGGCCTACAGTTACTGATAAGTCCCCGAAGAACCTCTCTAGGCTCAGGACAAATCCCGAGTCTCACACCAGTAAGACGTCATCAATAATCTCTTCAGAACTCTCACTTTCCCAGCCCCCGTGAGTCGCGAACCATACTAATATTTTTTCGCAAATGCCCTAAGCGGGGCAGAGTACTCTCCCACGTGCCCCACTTCTAAGTGGGGTCGGTGCGTATATGGGAAAGCAGAGTTCAAAGCTTAAGAACACACACTCCCAGCGTAGTGAATCATGAGCCCAACAACGAAGCCAAACGCCCTGAGACATTAGCTATTTCGATGGTGAAATTAGCCAAATGACAAGCCCAAATACAATATAACGATATTTTATTAAGCGCTTTGAAGGCCGGAAAAGAGGATTGTAAGGAAGATCGCAAGCCCGGAAAGTTAGAGAAGGAAGAAGGGACGGAAGCATAGCGACTTTTGCGACCATAATCAATTATAAGCTGAATTGAACTATTTCTCCGCGCCTCACTACTATTAACCCTTATCCCGTGCAGTCCGTTACTAGACTATCGTCACGCCTCGTTTTACAGGTAAGGTCTTTAGTTGTATATGACTTGCGTCACAATATCAGATTGATATTCCATTAAAATGGATAGGATTGTCTCAAATCTCATGACAGCATCTCAGATATTGCCATAAAAACTTGTCTACCCATTCTGATATTTTTGCAGACCCCTGTCTCCTTCTAGTCCTCGTACAACATACTCGAAAATTTCGAGAATTTGTTCCATGTGTACGAAAATAGCTCAATCATTCTCTGATAACTGGGAATTGGGTCGTAGCATCTTTGGCATTCTGTGCTGTGCTGACAACGGAACAGTACCCGTCTGGCGAGAAACGGTCTCCTGCTCTCATTGTGTGTTGTATTTCAACACCAAAAGCTGAATCACGACATATAACTTGAGTGCTCGGCGAATCACGTATAGCTGTGATAACCACCTTGTTTGATTATCTAGCACGAGCTTCAGAAGTTTGTTCAATCCAGATCTTGATCTGAGTTCATTTTGCTATATACATGTTAATGAAGATGTCGAGCTACATACCAGATACACTACAATTGATGTTGTCTGGAGTTTTGTGCTCTAAATCGTCAAGATCGTACCTCTCAAAAAAACGGTTTGTGGAGCTAGATTCATAACATGTTTAACACAACGTCCTCACCGCAAACTGCCTACAAAATAAAGCTCGACACAAATAACATTCATTGCTGTGTCATTGTTGCTGGTATTATCTAGCATGAAGTATTCAACTTTCTCAGAGATGTGGAACTCGTTTAGTATATCTAGTACCACCTCCCCAATAGTACTGCCACGATGTGAACCAAGTTCCGATAAACCCAATACCAATTTACATAGTCCATTGACCTAATTTTGGTAAGCACATGTGATATCATTGAGTGATAGATGCCTTGCTGATGTCTAGCTATCAAATAATATATGAATCAGAGTGGGTAATTGCGGAAGAACTTGGGAGACATGATGCTTGACGCGGTTGAATTTCTCGATAATCTTACGGCGTATTGTTGTGGCCGAGATCAATGCTTTACATTTAAGCACAGATGGATTCAGAAAGCTCAGAAGTTGACGTAGAGCTTCATTCTCGATGACCGCAAGGGATAGACTGACCGTCACAATGAACTCTATTAGAAGTTTATGAAAAATGTGCTGTACAATCTTAAATCTGGTTAGTCTTCATGAATACTCATGCTTCAATATTGATTTACCTGTCAGAACTTCTGATGAGCTGATTTGTGATAGCCCGTTCTCTTAAATTTGAGGAATCCAGCTGAAATCACTCAACAATAGATGGCTGATTTGGGCGCCTGGTCGATTTGCTAACCCGCTGAGAGTCCTGTTCATGTCATAACCATGTGTCCACGCCCAGTTTCTTGTATCTCGCCCTCGCTACGATCGTGTTCATCCTGAAAAGCTGCAAAACAGATGCTCTTCGAGCTGAGCGTCTCTCGTAATGGATGATTCATTGCCATTTGCCACCATTTTTAGTCTGATCACAGAGATAATCCTTCATGAGGATGTGTGCTTGCACTGGAAGTCAATGAGAGATTAACATCAAAACAACACCCACCTACGGCAGTAAAATAATGTCATAGGCAATTGTACCCTCAACATTCTACCAAGTAATATCACACATTGAGATTTGCATATAGAACTCATCATTGCGGCTGGGACACGTCACGTTCGTGAGAAATTCCGCTATTCACGTTTCATACACGTAATGCATCGACTGCATGGATGGCAAGTCGACACGCTTTTAATGAACCCACATTGTTGTTGAAGAACTTTACCAAAAAACAGTTTATGGTGGTTAGTCTGATTGGTTTGGGTGATTGATTTGATTAATTTGATTGATTTTATTGCATTTGATTGATTTGATTGATTTGGTTGTATTTTGTTGTATCTGGTTGCATTTGATTGCATCGAAAAATAACGTGTAGTTACAGACAGCTGACAGTAGCATCTACAATAGCATTTCATAGTAATATCGGCATTCAGATTCTCATTATATCGTTGCATGTTTCAGCCAATGAGACTTGAGCAGAAATTCATTTAAATGTTAATTTTGCGAATCTTGGTTACGGATGCCAGTTCCGGTAAGCCGTCACGGAGATCGCACTTACTCATGATCACTAAAACACTAAATCTTGACAAGCAAGCAATGGACTACGATAGGATGACAGGTGAATTCGGCTTCAATGTGTGTTTCGTGACTGCAGGTGAGAAGAAAGCAATTTTTCCGGTGGGCCCCGTGTAGGCCTGTAGACGTATTTATTATAGTCAGGATTTTTATCAAGTTTTTTCTCTTTTTTTTGATTTTTCCGTCGGCTTACCAATGTCACATACATACCTACGAATAGGTCAACCTGTACGCCCTGCAGAGTACGAATTATGTGTTTGTAGCTCACGAGGGCTCGTAACACACAGTGATGGCTCGTTGCACACGGCGAAGGAGTCAGGATTGGTCCCCAATTAGATATGTATGTAGAGAACAAGTAGATATCTCCCATGTGCCTTATCATAGAATAAGTTACTGGGTGCTTTTGATGAAATGGTAAACTGAGTTCTTAAAATGATTATGTTCTAGCTAAGTGTGGCCGCGCCGGCCAAGACGCCCAGAAACACGCCTTGTAGGCATATACGTGAGTCTGTGCACTGCTTATCTAGTTCTGCTATCTACGTTCCTATGGTCTATGCACATACTTAAGTACGAAACGACCTACCCGGTAGGTCTCAGGTAGGTCCCAGGTAGGTCCGACTTACTTTGTCGATTGTCGACCCTATCGTACCCCATGTAAGTCCTTGACATGCCTACTCTCCCCCACTTGTGCATGGTCACTTTTAATTCTATGCATTGGGGTATGCGTATAACAAAAAATCCTAACCCGATAAGGTTTTTCCGTCTGCCCCACTCTTTTCATATGTATATACCCCTGAGTTAGCAGTGAATATGACTGTACCCTAGATATCGTTTTGTTTATTTACGTAGTCAACCGTTTATCGGAACTCGTTTAAACCTTAAATATTTATGTGACTGACAGGTCAACGTCTCATACCATATCTCTGAAGACTCTTATTTTTAGACTGTTATCAATTGTGAGGGCCAGCACGCAGAGCCCGTGAACCATGGACCAGCACAGCGCATGGCCTCACCATCGCTAACCTCACCACCGCTCTCCGACTGTTCCTCTGGGGGCTAACTGGCACACGGACCGCACGGCGAGACAAGGTAATGTAGTTTGCCACTGTCACACGGCTAAGGCCGGGACACGGCTCACGATGCTAACCAGTCGACAGATACGATGCCGGACGCCCCTTCGTCA
>JAJFDK010000261.1:0-13124 GCA_028637775.1 Xylariaceae sp. X167
CCTACCTTTGGAACATAAACCACTCGCGATACTACGATCCCTATCCGTTAGGTATCGTCCCAGTATAGCTCGTTACAGTATATAGCAGGTGGTCCTGTGACCACCTGCGTAGCTTTCCCTTTTCTCTTATTAAACTTTTGTTGCTAGTACATAGAAGAATATACTGTAGCTGACCTGTCCCTACAACATGTCCTTCTTCGCCGTGACAACATGCGAGATGCGCTGGCTGCTGGTGCTAGACTGTGTTATTAGCACCGTATTGAATCTTGCATTATTGTATCAAACAAACACAGAAGGAGAGCTAAACACGAGGCTGTCGGGGCTGAGCTGGTGAGCATCATAACTCCAAGCCATGACAACAGCTATATGGCATCATATAATGATATGAATAGACTTTAAAATTACCCTGACCGTTCCACTCTCTTCAAGGCCACAAGTACGGCCCTACGCTACGCTTCGGTGACTGGTGGCCTTTCAGGGTCAGGGTAATTTAGGGGGCCCCAAATTACAGTACGGGAACGGTAGTAGCTGTCCTTCGGACATGAAGTATTTGTAATGTAATAATTAAGAGTTCCATAAAACAATACGAATTTTTGAAGCTTTTCACTTTAATTATTAATTTCAAGCACAATTTTGTTATATTTTGAAGGTATGAAATTATAACTAAAAAACATACGTAAATCAATATACAATTTATTCAAACTCCAACAAAGGGGCATATAATGGAAGCTGCAATGCTCGTTCCTTTCGAGTTTCATAATCTGCTATTTTGACTTTCATTGCAGAAGGAAGCGGATTTCGATATATTTTGCTTCCATCAAATATGCTTTCGAACATCAAACCATCCAGAGCGGATACTCTTGATACAGCTACATATGATAGACCTGAAGCAAATTCCGTCTGAGAAATATCACACAACACTTGTGGTAGAGTTATTCCTTGAGATTTGTGAACAATTATTGCATAACTGACAATAAGAGGAAATTGTTGCTTATAACATGGATTGTTCTTCAGAACAAATTCCTGATGAATTGGAAGAATGGGGACAATGTATCGGCCATTAATATCGCACAAAATTTCACCATTTTCTTTTCGGAATGGCGGCCCGGTATAATTATCGAAAACCATCATAATGACTTGTGGCGGATCATTTAGAACATCAGTATTTTGTTGCCATGATATGCCATAAACATTGCCTTGTGCACCATTGACCAATCCTACTTGGCCCCATATGTTTCTTGTCAACATCATACGGCACCCAATACATATTGGGAGGGATTTGGGCAAGTTTCCTGCAAACTTTGCTTCAGCTGATGAAGCACCAATTCCATCATTGATTGATTCAATAACCATGATTGGATTATGTAAATTCGTCATATGATCATCATTGAGTTGGTTGACTTGTGCTTTAGTTGGGTAGATGTGAACTGCATCTTGAAAAGTTTGAATTTCTGTTTCTGATAAATTTACCGCACATCTGGATGCAAGAACTTGCCACGATGATGCAGAAACTTGAAGTTGACGAAGCTCGGTTAGTGCTTGCCGAAATGCGGCCTGTCTTTCACCTGCTTGTCTTTCGATAGTGGTCAGAAACACCGATTCAGTAAATGCTTGATATGCATTTCGTCCCACAATCTCAAAATCTTTCAAGTCATCTGCATTTGTATAAATGGGCTTGTTGATGACAGGTGGCAGCTGAAAGAAATCTCCCACCATGATAACGCTTATGCCACCAAAAACTATGTGACGACGATGTGGAAAGATCTCTCGCAGCCGATGATCAATCCATCCTAATGTATTAAGCCCTATCATACTCTTTTCGTCGATGACAAGATAATGAATATGTTCAAATTGAAGTTGGAATTGTTTTAATGCATTAGGAGATTCTGACAATGGTTTATATCTTCTTTCAATTGGTAGCCTCAATAAAGAATGCAACGTTTGGCCACTGATTTGATTGCTTGCCACGCCAGTAGGTGCACATCGTAGAATGAGACTCTTATTAGAATATGATAATGATTGAAGCTTCGACGAGATTGCTTTAATCAAATATGATTTTCCAGTGCCTCCACCACCATCAACTTGTAATAGAATTGGAGGTGGAGAATTGTCTTTCAGAATTTGATGATAGTGGCCTATAATGGTGTCGTAAATCAACTTTTGTTCATGATTTAAAGTATCACGAACATTATTGACATTATTTTCGATATCATAACTTATTGATACTTCACTTCGTATGACGCTCCAATAATTTAGAGTCGGAAATTCTAAATGATTGTAGCGATTTTTGTGAATAGACCAATCATAATTGATATCAATATCTCGTCTTCCCAATAGATTTGCAGGCTCAAGAGTCGGCTGAAAACTCGGTAATAGCTGTGCAATTTCTTGCCAGTCTTCTATTGTAATATCTTCATCATGAACTTCTGTTTCATATTCATCTTCTTCCGCATCTGGCTCAATCCTGTCAATTGTGCCATAATGATCATCTGGATGCTGATGATGATGATAACAATATTCATATGCTAATACGAGAGTATTGAATTGAATATTGTCAACAATATACAAATCATCTATATTTCGATGTGGATGGTTAAGCATGAGCTTCACCCGACAGAAATATGGAAATTGGGGATGATTTTGTTGTGATTTGTATTGAGGGAAATAATAAATTACCCTTGGTTTGGCAGGTGGCTGCCAAGGTCTCCATCTTTCTGGTCGTGAATTTTTGAAGTTCCAAAGACTTAAAAATTCATAATAATTGATATTTTCAGCTTCTTCAGACCTTGAAAGATATTTGTGTTGGATTGTGTGTGCGAGCCCCATGGCACACACGGGCCGCTCTTTTGTTTGTGGCTTGTTTGTGGCTTGTTTACCACGCTAATTCTATACAAACACGCTATTGCGTACACCTACGAACTTAGACAGAGACAATACAAGCATGGATTCCAACAATTAATGGTCTCATTCATCTCCATCCTCTACCAGGACTAGAAAAGTCATCAAAGACAACGTGATTCCATCATCCATCATGACGAAGAGTAGGGAGACGATCCTCAGTTCCCCCGAGGACTTCCCGTTGTGAGAGGAAGACTTCAAGGCTGCCGCTCGGAGCCGAGACCTTTGGGAGTTTATCACTCCGGAAAAGCCGAGAGAGCCCTGGCTGCGTCGTCCACAAGCTCCTAACCTGGCAGACTTCCCAGTCACCAATCAGGCTCATCGCGACAACCCCACGTTTGCTCAGCTCTCTGCCGTCGGCAAGACGCAGTACTTGCATGCCGAACAAACCCACGACATTCATCTCAATCGCTATCAAAGCCATCGTACGCAGGTTGCGGAGCTCACGGAATTTTTCCGAAAGATGGTCAGCCAGCAGTATTGACAGACCTACATGAAGTCGAACCAGACAATTGACGAGTGGTATGATAACCTTCGAGAGCTTGGTGAGACATCTCGATGAGCTCTGAAGTTCAAGTACAAGAATGAGTACGAAGAGTTCATCAAGTCATCTTCCACAAAGCTTCATCGAGACCTAGACAAGTGGGCCGACGAGTGGCTTAAGAAGATCACCAGAGCTCATGAAGCTGGTGCCGATGTCTCGGAATCATTCAAGCTTGTTGCAGACCTTCGTCTGGCTCTACAGAACACACATCCTGGATGGGTGACCTCCTTCCGTAACAAGTACAGTGAGGAGGTAGCGGAGAACAACCTGCGATTCAACAAGATCGCTACCGAGCTCCGTCAAGAAGCAGCAATCATTGGAGCTAATGAGCCCACAACTCGAGTCGTCAAGGGTGGCTCTTTCTTGGCTTTTGAGCCGGAACAACCATACTCACCTAATGAGTCAGAAGAGCTCATCAAGCACACTCGACGAGATCCGTCTTCTGATACTCGACAAAGCCGCCATCAACGAGGCCGTCAGGCTGACTCCCGTGGTAGATGCCCGGACAATACACGTCACCGAAATCTCAGCCCCAGCAGGAGATCTCCCAATCCATCCAATGCATCAGATCTTCGCACCAAATCGGAAAAAGAGAACCCGAATGTATCGGACTGCATTGTATGTTATGGACGTCATCAAGTGGACCACTGCTGGTTTGCTTTCCCTGAGCTTAGACCTCGGGGGTGGTTTCCACAGGCTTATGCCGAGCAAGTGCCAAAGGCCAGGATGACAACGGACGATGCAGTCAAGAAGGCTGTCAAGAAGACAAAAGATAAGAAGCGACAACGCACTCTGAGGTTCAGTGAGCCCGATAAGACTCGCGATGAGCTCTGACTCTCAAGACCCCATATTGCGCAGGTATCAAGCTTTTATGCAGTGAATACGGAGCTTGTTACGTTTTATCCTCTGAGAAACTGTGCAATAGTGGATTCTGGATCAAGTATTCACATCTTTAATCAACGAAATCGATTTCTAAATATGCGCGAGGCTAATGCTGAAGATATTGTTATTGCTGGAAGTACCACCATACAGATACACGGATATGGTGAAGTCGACATACACCTCAACAGTTTGAATGGTTCAGTCATTTTTCGGCTTTATAATATTGCCTGTTGTCCTAATATGGCTACGAAGCTGGTATCTCTTCAGGTTCTCAACAGGCTAGGTATATATTGGGATAATAAACTGAACACAGATCTTCTCAGATACAGCTGGGGAGCTCCTCTTTGTGTTTTGATGCGGCTCCATGGGCAATATGTCATTGAACATTTACCAGAGCATGTTGGCGTTGGAGCTTTTTACACAAGAAGACACCTATTGAACTCCTACACGGGTCGCCCAAAGTCCAGGGCTACAATGTACAGATAGCATCAACGTCTGGGACACATTGGAACAGAGCCTTTGAAGAGGCTTTTATCACACACATCAGGCGTCAACTTGGAATCTCCAAAAGACGATGAAATACGAACCACAGACTGCGTCGCCTGTGGGGAATCTAAAGCACACCGGAAGATAGTACGAGAAGCTCGCTCTGAGGTCACAGAAGCAAGAGCACGTCTTGCGGTGGATTTTCACGAATACGACACACCATGGCAGGGCTGTCCATGGCGTGTCATGCTCGTTACTGACCGATACTCAGGCTATACATGGGATTACTACTTTAGCGACAAGCTTGCCAGCGGTATCCGAGCAGCTCTCGAAGACTGTATCAAGTATCTGCGCGTTCATTACAATGCTAAAGTCACCACCGTCGAATGTGATGGTGAACTGGCTGGCAATGCAGAAGCTACATCAAAACTTGCTCAAGCTCTGACCGATTCATATGGTATAAGTTTTGAAGTCTCTCCACCGCATACCCAAGATCTCAATGGAGGAGCAGAGCGAGTTGGCAGTACTATCAAGCATAAATCGCGCGCCATGCGAAATGAGTGCTTGCTCCCACCATTTCTTTGGCAGGAGATTGTAAAAACCGCAGTTTATCTCTACAATCGCACTCCGCGAAGAGTGAACCGCTGGCGAGCTCGTTATGAGAAGTTTCACTCCTACTTTGATAATCTCAAAGGAATTGCAGGTTATAACCCAACACCATACATCGGACATCTAAAAGCATATGGATGTATGGCTTTCGCCATAACCTCAGATGCGAAGCAGAAGAAAGAACGACGGAGGAAATTAGATCCCAATGCATGGATAGGATTCCTCGTTGGGTATCAGTCTACGAACACATACCGTATATGGCTGCCACGAGAGAACAGGATCATAGTCACATGTGATGTCGAGTTCAACGAAGACGAATTTTTCAGCGGAAACAAGGCAGAGTTCGAAGATTTGCTATTAAGGATCTCATCAGATGAGTACGATACGCTGATCAAAGGCATTTATCAGAAAGATGCTTCGGAGGTTGAAGAGGCAGTTACACATCAGGAAGACGAAGAGCCAACTGCCACCATACCTCAAGTACTCGCCGAGAATCTGCTACAGATTGAGAACGAATTAGAGCTCATTGATGAAATTTCGAAAGCTCCTATTACCAAAGTGTTAGGGGTTAGGGGTTGGTTGGCACAAGGTGATGCGAGCAAGGACTCAATTCTATTGTAAGACTATCGGTTAGGGAAGGAAGAGAATCTACATGGCAGTCTGGCTGCAGCCGAACTGCTTTTGTGGTCGCCGGCCTCCTGGCAACTGGTGTGCGCGCTACTGTTGCCTGGCCGACCTAGCCGAGTAGCGCGTCCAGTGGCCGTCTGGCCGGCGCTGGCCTGCTAGCCCCCGGAGTCGCTACGCGTAGTACGCCTGGCGCCGGACTGCCGCAGGCGCACTGCGCTCGACTCTTCCGGGCGCAGCCTGGTCGGCGCTTGAGCGCCTTGCCCTATGATTCTCCTTGACTACAGCGGTTGCTGCCCAGACGGCGCCATAGCGCCGTTGGTCAATGAGCCATGATGTGTTCCATCGCAGCTCAGGCGGCGTCGCTCTGCCTCCTGCCTAGCTGCCCCGTTACACAAAGAAGTATCGCAACAACAGGAATTGGGCCTGTTGTCGCCTCCTGAGTCACCAGCAGCTTTCTTGGCGATAGCGACTATAACTAATGTCGAAGATAGTAAGTCGTCGTTTCTTGATTTACCTAGTTCAGAGTCAAGATTCCCAAATTGGGCTACTTTCTTCAATGCAGGTAGATTACAAGGTCCAAAAGCGAGCACTACAAGGGCACTGAAAGGCTCAAAACGCTACCGCCTCATCCAATCTCAGATACTAAATGCTGATGATGGCTCTGATGGTGAAGAGACTAACAGCTCTATAAATACACTATCACACCTACAGACCCGATCTCAGGTACTAAATACTGAAACGGCCGTAGGTAGTCAGAATTCCACAGTTATCCAATCACGCATCTTAAATGGCGTCGATGGCTCTACTAGTGAAGATAACATGAGATACAATGGAGCTTTTCACACTACGTTCCAATCCTCTCATCTCTCAAGAGATTAAGCCAAGACTGCGTTTCAAGCTACTGACAATGGGACGCCATTGCCAAGCTACTCAAACGAACGCATAAAGTCATTACTAAAAAATAATCAAAAGCTACATCGACGAGACCTTCCGGATCCCCCCAGATGGCATTCGGAGCTTATCAGCCACCCTTTAGGAGATCGGTTTCGTGAAGCAGAGAAGGAACACCTCAAAAGTCATGATGAAATGAAGACCTGGACCGAAGTACCGAAGTCAGCCTCACTTGGCAAGCTCACACTCGACTGTATGTGGGTATACGTATACAAGTGCGACAAACATGGCTTCCTCATGAAATGCAAGGCCCGACTCGTGGTGCGTGGTGACCAACAGCCCAATAACAGCACCGAGGAGACATATGCGAGCACTTTGGCAGGCCGATCCGTTCGAACGTTGATGGCGATTGCAGCAAAGTTTGATCTTGAGCTGAAGCAATTCGACGCCGTCAATGCATTTGTTAATGCCAAAATAGATAAGGAGATCTATATGCGTATGCCTCCTGGGTTCCGGAAATCGAACACAGTTCTACAACTTCTACGAGCTTTGTAGGGACTCCGACAAGCTCCCCTGCTGTGGCAAAAGGAACTTGGCAAATCACTCAAGAAAATTGGATTTCAGGGCATTCCTCATGAGCCATGCTGTTATACTTACAATGGCATTCTACTGTTCGTTTATGTGGATGACATGGTTCTAGCTTACAAGAAGCAAGATCAAACACTTGCAGATCAAATAATGTCTGATCTGAAATCCTACTACAACCTCACGGGGGGTGACGATTTGCAGTGGTTTTTGGGGGTGGAAGTTATAAAAAATCGACGTCGGAAACTCATATGGCTGTCACAGTCTTCGTACATTGAAAAGATTGCCAAATTACGAGACAATACGACAACCCTATATGCGAGCACGCCAATGCGTCTTGGAGAGCTCCTTCCATATAAAGGAATTGCTACGTCAAGAGAAATATGGTGGTATCAACAGAAAATTGGCTCCATTCTATACATAGCTGTCATCACCCGTCCGGATGCAGCATTCGCCATTTCAACACTGGCTCGGTTCAGCAACAAGCCGTCACCAGAGCATCATCGAGCTGCCGATAGACTGATTTCATATCTGCTTTTAACTCAACATCACGCCATACAATTCGGAGATGGAGACGACTTAGTAGTGGCAAGCGATGCTTCATTTGCAGATAACTCATCCGATATGAAGAGCTCTCAAGCATATGTCATGAAGCTCTTCGGGAATGTGATCGGTTGGAGAGCCAACAAATAGAACACCGTCACGACTTCCACCACAGAGGCTGAGCTGCTCGCTTTAGCTCAGGCAGCGAAGGAAGGAATGTTCATCAGTCGCTTACTCTCATAGCTCGGTTTACAGATGGGCCAAGAGAAGATTCGTATTTTGTGCGATAACCAACAAACTATTGGTTTGGTCAACAAGGAAATTGCAGTTTTGCATACCAAACTAAAGCACGTTAATATCCACAATCATTGGCTACGGCAGGAGGTAGAAAGAGGCACCATCAGTGTGGAATATTAGCCGACCAAAGACATGATTGCAGACGGCCTCACAAAGGCTTTACCCATACAGAAATGGAGTACCTTTCTTGAAAAGTTGAGACTATGCAATCTGGAGGAAAAAACAGGTATTCCGAGCTCATCACTCATATCTGAGGAGCTCTAAACTACTACCCACATCTCACTAGTCTGGAGAAAACCAACACTTTTACTCATCATCCTCCTCCTCCTCATCCCCCTCCTCCTCATCTTCCTCCTCCTCCTCCTCCTCATCCTCATCCTCATTCTCCTCCTCATTCTCCTCCTCATTCTCCTCCTCATGTTCATAATCAGCTTCATCACCATGAGAATGGAGCTCCTCAGAAACATTGAGCTGCTCCATCAGATAGCGGAGAATTCCATGCAGCATCTTCACTCTATGTAGAGGGGCATTGCTTATAAGTGCATCCCTCAAATGAGAAGCAGGAGCTCGCAGAGCTAGTGGGCTGGCAAGAAAAGAATTAGTACCTGGAAAGCTCAGCAGAAGAGAACACTTACAGAGTCTGACAAGAATGCCCTTGTGAGCACCTTCCACAACGTTGTCCACGTCCACCTGTCTCAATGCAGACTCCTTTGGAACGTCCTCTGAGTGCACTCAGAGTGCATCTCAGACAGGGAACATCCCGAGCTCCCCAATGGATAGTGAGGAGCTCCCAAAGCAACCTGAGAAGCTCCATTTCCCAGGGAGGGACTGTCAGTGCCTATAACTCTCCCAGAACGTGTACGGCGGGTCGGAATAGCGACAATAATGTTCGTGGAGGGCTGTGCAGCTGTCTGAGGGGCTCGGGGAGGCAGGACATTAGGAATGTCGCTGTTTCCCGATGAGGAGGACGACGAGAAGGACGACGATACAGAGGGTGCGTAGGGCATTGTGAGCGTGCGATTGAAGAAGCAGCATGCGATTGAGCGTGCGATTGAAGAAAAAGAGTGCGATTGAAGAAAAAGAGTGCGATTGAAGAAGAAGAAGCGTACGATTGAAGAAGAAGAAGCGGGCGATTGAAGAAGAAGAAATCGTGATTAGGAAGAGCCCGTTCTGTCTCTGTACAGTACGGTTTTTCCTAAGGGGGTGTGTTGAATTGTGTGTGCGAGCCCCAGGGCACACACGGGCCGCTCTTTTGTTTGTGGCTTGTTTGTGGCTTATTCGCCACGCTAATTCTATACAAACACGTTATTGCGTACACCTACGAACTTAGACAGAGACAATACAAGCATGGATTCCAACAATTTATCGTATGTAGTTTTGGTATCCATATCATTGTTCTGAATATTAAAATTCAGTCGATATGAATGTTGTTCCCATGGTCGACAGTCCACAGTTTGTACAACACGACTATCCTCTTGTAGAGGCAGTCCAAGTAGTATGTGACATACTTCTTGTGCAGAGTAATCTCGTTCTCCAATCAATTTATTCATAAGTTTGGAAACAAATGAAAGCATTGGGGAGCGATTTGATATATGTGGCAATATAGCCGTGGTAATCTTGGCATATAACTCAGTTTGAGACTCTACTTTGCTGCAATATTTAGCAGCATAGTTGATGACGGCTTGAATACTTGTGCATGGAGAAATGTCTGTATTTACCAACCATGCAAGACTGACCAATGCATTATATTGATTTATGTTTGAATCGTTTCTCTCAGGAAGAAATGTGTGCCATTGTCTTCTTGGTTCTCGTTCCATTTTGGGAAGAGCATTCAACGATTTGGGAAAACCGAACCTACACTCTGGTGGAGGTAAAGGTTGATTTTGACGTCGTGCTTCATTTGCCTTTTTCTTATTTGTTCTCAGACAATAAGATGTTGAGCAATGATCCCGCTGACATCTATTCAGAATGTCATGAAGCCACTGCCAATTCACCCGTGTTTCCAATGCATCAACTGATAATGGATTTCCACCAGATGGATTTTGTCCAATCTCAGTAAGTTTATGATTAACTGCTGATATGTGATATCCTCATATACGTGCAAATCGGTTAAGATCATGATCAGATGTTGATGGCGCCTCTGGAGAATCCTCAAACCAGAATAATCCATGACAATGAGTGCTGCCTCTGCCCTGCCACTCATACCGCATCCAATAATCATTGAGATGAAATTTTCTTCGTAATATGATATCACGAAATTTTGTGCTTCGAGAATGAAAGTGGAATGCGGCAATGTGTCGATTATCTCGAAGTAGTTTTCTTGACAAACTTATTCGTTCATTTTCCTCTGCTGATTTCCACTCATCATATCTGGGCATATAACGGTAAAGACTTTCTCAATGTAAATCGGCTGGACTTAATGTCATGAAAACAGACGGAGTCCCAAGGCAAAAAGCAAATGATTCACAATCACGTCGACGCCGAAACCAGTATGGCCGTGTGCCAGGCAGCGCAGCAGCATATCTTGTGATTGAATTCAATATGGCTTGTGCTTCAGGTGATTCTGGATTTTGTAACTTTTCCTTCACCTCATCCAATGTCAAAGAATTTCCATTAGATTTAGTGATGTAAAAAGTACTATAGCCCTGTGCTTGACGTCTAAGCATTGTATTAAGAGCAATATATTGAAATGTGTGATGTTGAGCAAAGTGACCATCATGCCATTTCATGGAATGTTCAATATATTCTTGGTAAGAAATTGCTCTTTGTCTTGGTAGGACGAACTCTGCCATACCCTTTGGGTACAACGTTGGGCATGCTAGAGAGAGAAGTGCCTGAGATCCATTGAACTCATTTATATGTGCGTGACGTATAGAAGGCATGGAAAGTTGATGAATATTATGAGGATCTTGTGCTTCCATTGGTATGCCGCCGTGTTGATTGATATCATTGTCGTGATATAGATGATCATGTAATTGTGTAACCTCATCTTCAGTTACTAATAAATTAGGAACTGCAACTTCATCATATTCATCATCCAACTGATCGTTGTCGTCTGGAATGGCATCTGTGTTCAACGAATTTTTGATATCTTCCGTGGATTCAAATTCATGAATAGTTAAATCATCATAAATTGAATCATCATCCGGTAACTGTGACAAATTCTCATATGTGAGTGTAAATTCCCGATAACCTGGATGATTGTTAGATAAAAAATGAAGCCACAATTCAACGGCTCGTCTTCGTACTCGAAATCTGCGGCGAAATTGTTGCTGCATTCGGGGTGTATTTTCAGTTCCTTTTGGCCGCAAAATTATGATATCTAAATCATGAGGTAGAAGTGGGAGTTCAGAGTACACCTTTCCCACTTCTCGAAGGAAGTGAACAATGTGACCGCGATATTTATATTGTTGACCACGAACCTAAACAAGATATGGTTAATGTCTGTAACGTCAAAACATATCATACAATATACACTTACAGTAAATATGTTAACAGTGACATGAACTCTTGCAATGAATAGCTCTTCCAACGGCTCCAATGTAGGAAGATTGCTTGGCACACTGCCAAAATCCAATTAATTATTGGCTGAGAAAAATAATGGATCATCCATTCTTTTGTTGTCATCTTTGTTATGACATTTTTTACAGATATGGTCTCTTTGAAGCTGAATATCGAACCATGTCTCCTGGCAACGATTGCAATGAAACATTGTTTCGCTTCGCAAAGCCTCGTCAAACTCATGTTTGATATCTTCATTGGTTTGGGATAATGGTGAGGCTTGATCGTCACCCATATAACTTGGTGACGGGTCAGACAGATTGCAAAACGAGTACTCAATGTCATCCACATGATCTGTTTCATATGTCATAGTAGATGAAGAGGACATCAACTGATCCAGATGATTCAACGAATTTGAAGGCTGAATTTGTTGTGGATATGTTAATGGTGGCCTTGGAATCTGAATAGGCGCCATAGCATTGATCTGAGATGTATCGATATGAGTAGATTGTCCAGCTCTTATAAACTCATGCAAATCTGGAGTTTGACTGGGTTGCTCTCCATGACGGCGAGCAAATCGGTGTTGTCGTTGAATATTTGCATATTGTCTCGTTATTTCAGACAGATGTGGATTATCCATAGCAATATTTCGTAGTCTTTGAACGGAAATCAGGGAAGTTGTACGCTTTTCATTCATGTCAGCTTGGTTTCGTCTATTATCATAGTATATAGACTTACAGATTGTTGAGCAAGCTGTCGACAACTTAAACAAGTGAGGACCAATTGTCTCAGATTTCTCAATGATATGAATTGATTTAGTGGTTGTTCAATGTGGCATCTGCCACAAATACGTCGATCTTGACCAGGCTCCATAATGAGTAAATGTGGCCATATAACGTCCGCATATATATCGTGTAAACCCAAGCATAAATGTCAAACCCATGACACTAATGATGCAAATGCCCCAGATGGCCCACCACAATCATAGTTACAACACACTGGGTTATAGGTTTTTCAGTAGTAAGTGTCACAGCCCAACTACAGCTTAGTTGTATACAGTGAACAACCATACACTGTGAAGGGAGTGCTTCAAAACCCACTAATACGTGAATCACAACCGTATGAACTCACAGTTGTGATGGAGAAGAACACCAGAGAGTGATACAAGCATCAATCTTATGGTGTATTCTGGATAGAATAAACTAGCTAAAGAAAGAAAAGGAAAAGAAAGAAAGAAGAGAAGAGCGGGAGAGAACCGCCG
>JAJFDK010000262.1:0-13124 GCA_028637775.1 Xylariaceae sp. X167
AAGAACACACACTCCCACCGTGGTGACTCACGAACCAAACAACGAAACCAAACGCCCTGAGACATTAGCTATTCCGGAGGTCGGAATTAGCCAAATAACAAGCCCGAATACACTATAACGATATTACATTAGGCCCTTCGAAGGCCGGAGGGGAGGATTATAAAGAGGGTCGCAAGCCTGGGAAGTTAGAGAAGGAAGAAGGAGTAGAAGCATAGCGACCCTTGCGACTATAATCAATTATAAGCCGAATTGAACTACGTTTCCGCGCCTCACTACTATTGACCCTTATCCCGTGCAGCCCGTTACTAGACTATCGTCACGCCTCGTTTTACATGTTAGGTCCTTAGTTATATACGACCCGCGTCACATACATCTAGCGATGGCTTGAATTCACAGGTATAGAATGATGTGTCGACTCTATTTCTAATACTTCGTATACCATCTGTTCATGTCAATAACAGCTTGCAACCTGTTGTCCATAATGGCTACTAAGTGATTTAACATGTCCTTCTCCAGGTCCTCCCAGACCGTCACCGCAGTCCGACACAACAATTGTAAAAAGCAATGTTTTTAAGCATCGTATTCAGACCAGGTTCTCATTCACAGATTCGTTCTTTGAAAAATTTCCACAGATTCTTGATAGGATTAAGCTCCGGAAAGCATAGAGGCCAATCGATTAACGTCACCCCATTCTCTCAAGCCCAATGTCTCATTTAATTTTGTACTTTTCAAGCTGTATGCGTTGGAGGGTTGTCTTGTCCGTATATCGAATTGGAATTGCATATCGCAGATAGTAACTCTTTCAGAGCTTCGAGGATAATTGCACCGTTAATACCAGTTTGCGCCGACTCGGGGTCGCCCTTGGAGATCCCACTGTGACGGTTGTGCCTAAGATCTGAGCAGTAACCGTCATCACAGAGCTCCTCAGTACTCCTCCATGAGCTCTGCTGTCAGTGCATGACATAGGAGCTTGTCATCATCATCTACGGAGCTCTCTTTTACAAGGCTGAAGCTATGACCAGCTCCCCTCTACAACAGAGCTCGCCGTCACCCACCACGAGCTCGATTATTCACGGATTCACGCTCACACCATGTGGTCTCCAAGCACAGACCTTGTCGTCGCCCACCATGGAGCTAAGCCGTCCCCCACCACTGAACGTGAGGACGCAGGGTATAAGAAGGATTCCCACTCATGTAAATTTAGTTCTCTTTCTCTCTCTTTCTTCCCTAGTTTAGAGTCTTCGTTCATAGCATCAATACAAGGTGTCAGAACCTGCTACCTGATCGTAACAACAATAACGCTGTTCGTTAACCCTATCCGATCGGTGCTATAAACATCTAGCTGTGTCTCGTAGGTTTAGCCCTCGATTGAATATACTTCTGAAACAGTTTGTTGCCATGTCCTCTTGACTGTCCAAAGGCTACAACTTTGTCACTAGCTCTACAGTATCTTGGTGATTGTCGCAAAATTTCATAGTGGCAGATGGAACAAGTGGACTTAGCTAAATGGGGGCTAAGTCCCATGCACTTGGATATAATTAGTGATTATCTGTGTAGCGTTCAGAAGATGCAGTAGCTAGTATTACTACTAACTCAACCAATCTACGTTTTACGAAATAGCAGTTTTCTGTACACTTGTCAAAGAGAATAAGCCTTCCTGAGAGTGCCGTAATTAACTCTATTACACCTAGAAAACCGAAACAGGTAGGAACTCAATGAGGACACAGTTTCGAATCAATCGAGCTAGAAATTCGGTCGCCCACCACAAAAACGCTTCCCGACCTTCGAATTGATTTATTTTTTTGCTTTATACCTGAATTGCTTGTCGCAAATTGGGTGCAATGAACGAATGAATGAGTAGCGTAATTCTGCGTCATGTGAACGTAGTAGGAGACGAGCGACGAATACAACAATAGAAGCCAATTACGATATCAGAGATCTACATCTGGCTTGGTGTCCTGATCTACGTTGGAATTCACCCCGAGGCTGCAATGGTCGATCATTGAAAGGCTTCTTTGTCCACGGCTGGTCAACAACTTCTTATGCACCCGATAATCAAATACATGACATATAACCGTTATTGTTCACTTTTCCAATATATGCGCCCTTTCAACCCGTGTCTCGAGCCCGAGAACGAGCAACCCACTTATTTTTGAACCGCAGAATGGTTAAACCACATACAATAAGCAACAACTTACATCTACAATTCAGGGTTCAATATGTTGGTTGCTGAATTTATGGTTCAGTTTACAGGGAGATCTCGACTAATTGTCACACTTTCTTCGAAGCCTATTCCGCCAGGAATCAAGATCTGGATTTTCGCACAACGGAGATTGATTTTGAGATGGTTGTGGCACGATCGAACTAATAACGGGCGGATCAGACTACAAAGCCGTAAACAACACAAAAAGCATCTCAACGAGCATCACCATTACCTCAATGCGACATCACGTGTAGTTTACGAACTTGTCAGACGTCTCTATAGGCAATCATATCACATGGTTTTTGATAATCTGTTTTCTTCACTCAACCTAATACGTGCTTTACATGAGATTGGATGTGGGGGAATAGGAACTGCTAAAAATGCCGGCTCCGGGCGTCACCCAGTAGATCTCCATCACAATCGCAAAGCCCGTCGTCGCCCTCTGTTACAGCTCCTAACAAGATCCGACCGGACAGAGCAACGCGGCTAAGGGAGACCTTTCATACATTCCTTACATGATAAAAGGTTGCTGTCTCACGCAAACACAGGAAAATTCTCGGATGCGGTGCGCAAACACTCACCTACTTCTGACGGGTCAGACATGAGGACGGGCCGGCCAGACAAATTGGGAGAAGGAGCCTGTATGTTTTCTGTGTATATAGCTGGTGGTCCTGCGGCCACCTCCGTAGCTTTCCTTCTTCTGTCCTGAAACTTTTATTTCTAGTACATAGAAGAATATACTGTAGCCGGCCTGTCCTTACACTCAGTCCTTCTTAGCTGTGGCAACACTCACTTCCCCTTTTTGCCCAGCCCTCATTGCAATGTCGACTCATCTAAGAAATCTCATTATTTCCAATAAGGGACGGGCTTATTAAAATGCTCTCAAGCAAAAATTAATCTTCATTCCGCATGTTCCTCCATCATGAGCGGCCTCTGAAGCGTGTAATTGTGTTTTATACCCATACTCTACAAATACCTCGTAATCGTACGCGTGAAAACGTGTGCATCAATTCATTCTGCTCAAGTTCGTGATGTAACGAAAGAGTTTATTACAATGCACCGATTGATGTGTCTTGTATCTCTTTTTTTAAGTCAGGAAAGACTGCCCAAACATTGTAGACTACCGCTGATTTCTGTACTCTGTATCACAAAACGATAATAGTACGGATATTATGGAGTAGTACACCCCCAGAAGCCGCACTTTCTTTAAGTTTTACGCTCGACAAACACAAAACTGCAATCCTCGTTAGTTTATGAAGTGACCACTCATTTCTGAATTTTCGTGGCTTTCTGGGTGTTGTTGGCGGAATCGTCGTACATAATGATAGTAAAATTATTCCACAAAAAATACACAAAACGCAGTCATAGTGGTAAAAGTGAGCATTAGTTTTGTCACCCCACTGTATGCATGTCCGAAATAGATATGCATTAACACCGTGCTTTTCGGAAAAAAAGGGTTTGAAATAATAGCGAATGGGAACGAGGTTTCAAAACGAACTTGCAGCTGTAAACAACGCTGCTGCCGCCTCTACAGCTTGTCTCTCGACGTATTTCTGTTGCTTTGTCGCCGATAAATCAATCAAATCTATCTGCTTGCAATACATGTAAGTAATTGTTGAGTTCCGTAGTCATTGTGAGCGGTGTTTTTCAGTGCTGACGCTGACGTTAAAATGGGATACAGCAAAAATCCACGACGCTGCCATGATGCCATGATGCCGCAAACTCCGGACAATGCGACGAGATAACAATTCACGCTCGACACTATGGACCCTCGCAAATAGCGATGTAATCGCTATCTGGCCTCCATTACATCACAGCAGTCCGCAATGAAGTGCCATTTATCAACGTGTCGGCTCCATCAGGAGTTCTCCATAGCGGCGGCTCAACAACAGCGGCAATTGGCCGGTAGTCAGACCGTTTGGGCAATAGCACGACCAGCGTATTGCAGCGTCAAAAGACAAACATTCATAAGGCGTTAGCGAAAGCTGTGATACTCGGAGGGCATCCTTTTTATATGTTGGATACCAACCTATTTTGACACACATTACAACTCCTAGATGCTAGTTATAAGCCGCCGAACCGCCATGTCATTTGAACAACCTTTCTACCACAAATGTACCAGGAGTACAGCAGCAATGTTAGGGCCGACGTCGATGCATCAATTGATATATCTGTTATTTTTGACGCTTTAGATGATATCAATAGCGTGCGCATTCTTAACGTCTCCCATCAACTTATTGATGGCAATGGAACTTGTTACTACTGGCAAAACGTGAATCTTTATTCAACAACGCTCACTGCTACAGTCACCAAGAAAAAGTCACGCGCACAGCGCAAATTCGGCCTCACCCAGGTATCCGCGACCACGTCGCGAAACTCAACTTCTAAACGATATTTTAAAAGAAGAATCACTGCTGAATTGAAAACAATGTCGCCGGGCAGACTGTGCAGAAGATGCCTGAGCACAAAAACGAAGTTCTGGTATTTGGTGTACCACCCACCCGCCCTAACTACCGCTCGCAGCCTATTGTTCATCGTTTCAACAAGGTGGTTTCACAGGTCGTCTTCTAACTGCTCCCACATCATAACCGCTCTTCTTTTCATTAAACGGAGGGCGCCAAGGTTTTTAGGCATTGTTGAGAGGCCTGGTTCGGCTGCGCAGATTCTTTTCTTTAAAATGTTTCACAGATTCTCCATAGGGTTGAGATCAGGCAAATATTGCGGCCAGTCCATTATCATGATGCCGTTTTCAAATGCCCAGGGCCTCAGCCAATCTTGAACAACACGAGCTATATGGGTAGGAGCATTATCCTACACATATATAGAACCATAGTCGCATATCGTAGGTAGTATCTCCTTCAATGCCTCGAGGATAAGCACACCGTCAGCTCAACCTCTCTCCGATTCTGGATCTCTGTGCAGCGCCAGCACTGTCGTACGTTTGTTCCATCCAAAGGCCGTCATAAACATTTGTTCATAGCGTGTCGGCTTCGGTTTTGGCTGGACATTAACTGGTAGTAATTGCTCGGACTATAAACAAACCATTGTTAAAATACGTGTAAGTGAATCGAGTGATATATAATGAGATGCGTCAACTTACGCATCGGCAGAACCCCCAGTTGCCACGTTCGCCTTTCCCACGCGGTATAGATAGCTTGTCCTGAAAAAGTCAACGTTTCTCACAGCCAGTAGGCTTATCGACATGAGCATAGGCAAATTGTGGACGTTTCTGAGCGATCTCTGGAGTCAATTTGGGTCTGCGTAGTGCCTTAGTGTGGCGTATTCCTGTCTCGCGTAGTTACACCATGACAGTTGTACCAGTGACCATGGCCTCCAATCCGCTCGGCCAAAGATCTGGGCGAAATGAAAGGAGCAGCCTCAATACACCTATTGATATGTCTTTTATCGCAGTCGGTGAGGATTCGTGGCATGCCGGTGCGCGGCGAACTGCAGGCTCATTTCTGTACCCTATACCTGTTAGCAATGCCGCGCACGATATTTTTTGGCACCCCTTTAGAAGCTGCAATTTGAGCCGATTTAACACCAGAAAAAAACAGTAACGCAATTCTGGTCCTTTGATGCGGCGACCATTCTTTCCGTTTATTGTTAGCAGGTCTCGCTAGCGTTGAAGGCGGCATTGTCACGAGTGCGTTGAGGTGGTCGAATTGAAAGTGTGGAAAAGTCTCGGTTTAAAAATGCGCGCGTAACTTATCCGTACTCACTGTAGTAACCATGTTGTTCTACGCAAGCCTGCAATTGAAAGCTTAGTAGGCAGACATGCCAATCTGTAGAAAATCAAAGCATTCTGCACAGATACTTGCAACACAATGCAGTGGCTGCAATGGTTACTAATGGATGATGCAGACTTAACCAACCACTGCAGGGTGTTGTGCGATGCTGGCAGATTGTAATTATTGGTAAAAGACATCGTGTCAGTGAGTTCTTGGAGAGATATATTGGAAAAAGTAACTACAATTGTCACGTCGTTCAGGGCATCCAAATTCTAGTACGCAAGGCCACGTGATTGCCAACGACAAGTGTATGGAAAGACTAGTGCAGTGTATCTTTCAGTGATAACACGATGGAGCACACAATTACATTTGTGCCGATCTATCTATAACAATTGGGAGGCTTTACTCAACTTTATTTTGTCGAACGACATATGTCTTGCCATGATACAAATTGATGAGAATTGTACATTGCAAACCATTATCACCATCGTCCATAATCGTGATTTTTGACCCCGGTTAAAGGGACTGCTATTGATTTTTGACACTATCCATGCAGTCATTACATCATCTAGGTCTAATGTTTCCCATTTGGGCCATGTGATTGAACGCTGGCAGTCGATCGGTTCTGTCTGGCGAGACCTACAGAATGAAGGGGATGAACGGCCACACGATCCCAGTTTTGAGTCGATACATCATATAAAAGATCTCTGACAAGCTGAACATACAAGCGTTATAAACTGGATGACCTGGTCTCCCAGCTACCGTACGCTCGCTCCACCTGTGAATGCGTACATTTCTGACCAGGTTGAGGCATGGCTACTGTTACGATCAGATAGAAGGTTCTGACACCTTGTGTTGATGCTATGAATGAAGACTCTAAACTATAGAGGAAAGAGAGAAAGAAAACTAAAATTACATGAGTAGGAATCCTTCTTATACCCTGCGTTCTCGTGTTCCGTGGTGCGGAACGGCTTAGCTCCATGGTGGGCGACGACAAGGTCTGTGCTTGGAGACCACATGGTCCTAATGTGAATCCGTAGATAAGCGAGCTCGTGGTGGGTGACGGCGAGCTCTGTTGTAGAGGTGAGCTGGTCATAGCTTCAGCCTTGTAGAAGGGATCTCTGTAGATGATGATGACAGGCTCTTATGTCAGGTACTGATGGAAGAGCTTATGGAGGAGTACTGAGGAGCTCTGTGATGACGGTTACTGCTTAAATCGTGGGCACAACCGTCACAGTAGCCTAGTGTACACCACAGTCCACCATGATCACCACACTTCACTGTGCCAGCTGGTGTATCCACCAGACGACAGAAGTCTTAGTTAGGGTGCACCACACGGCACCACGGTTATGGAGGCCCATTAAGACATAACCGACAAAAATCAATTCCATAAGGTAGTAGTTATGTATGTACTAAATAATTACAGTCGCAATGATTGCTAATATCCATGTTATTGTCCCGCCTGCATCATTTGTGCTTTTCGGCTGTTATTAGGCAATTACCATTGTCACTATATGACTGCTACCACTCCGTTCTCGTCGCCACGCTTTAATCCATGTTGTGGTCCCACCTGTACTATTTGTGCTTTTGAGCTGACATTCATATGTATTCTCGCCGCTGTTGCCACAGCACCTACTACTCAATTGTCATCGCTATGACTGCTGCCACTCTGTCGCCGTCACCACGACTGCTACCACTCCGTCGCCGTCACCTCGATTGCTGCCACCCCGCCGCCATGGCTACGATTGCAACGACTCCGCTGTTGCCGCTACAACTGCTGCTGTGATTGCTGCTTGTTGTTACTGCTACAACTGAATGAACGCCTCGAACCATAGTCGTGGAATTTACAATTCGCACAAGAACTACTAAAGTGACCTTTAAGTATAATGCGGAAGTGAAATGGTCGACTGGTCTGCATTCGTTCGGCTGCCCGGGCGCACGTAGTACACAGAGGATCACATTGCACTCTAAGACTGGCAATAAGAAGGGAGTTCACGTAGGAAGGACGATGAGTCAAAATTTGTCGAGGAGTTATTGAGCCACGTACAATAAGCACGTCCTGACGAGGCATGCCTAGAATGATGTGTTGAATGTTGCTGTGACCGTGAAGTTGCAACTGCCTTCCTTCAAGAGGCAAGGCAATGAGTGTTGGTTTCTTCTTATTGTCATTTACAGTGATGATCTCATGAGCCCATGCACCAGATGGTGCTGCAGGAGCTTTCTGCAATGCTTTTGTTAGTCAAGCTGTAAAGTGGTCAGAGAACACAGATACTTACAATGATGGCCCTTCCAGATTGAGTAGTGGGTCATTCTTTGCATGGTCTGTAGTAGTACTCCTGTTGTCACGGCGAGGAGGGACAGATTGTAGGGGCAGGCCGGCTACAGTATATTCCTGTATGTACGAGAAACGAAAGCATGAGGAGAGAGAAAAGAAAGCTACAGAATGGGCCAGCTGGGCCAGCGCTATATACAGAGAAGGCCTTTGGCACTTCGGGGATCCTGTCTTCCTCCCGTTCTCCCTTCCTTGCCCACGCAAGGGAGGACTCGTCGGATAGCGGCCTTGCCCTTCAGGCAGCTTCCGAGACCTCTGCCGTATTTGCTTATGAAGCAAACGGGAGGTGTCAGGTGTTTGCCTTTCCTGGTGGCAAACTGCATTCCTGTCTCGCTGTGCATTCTGCGTCCCAGTTAGTCCATATGGGAACAGTCGGAGAGCGGCGGCGAGGCTCGCGATGGTGAGGCCGTACGCTGTGCTCGGCCGTGGTTCATGGACTCTACGTGCTGGCCCTCATGCCTGTAACTAATTAATAGGTATGTTTCATGGTGAATTAAGTGCAGTATTACATACTCCATAGTGAAGTTGCAGATAGTAGGCTTACAGATTGGAGAGCTATAGAGAGATAAAAACCAAACTCTAAAGAACAACTAAATGAAAAACATGGGGATATATATTGAAGATGTGAGACAAACTAGGGATAAAAATCAATAATGGCAGAAATCAAATGTTGTTGCCAATAAGACGTTGAATTGGAATGTATCGTAGTCCATATGTATACAGTGTCGGCCTCCATCGTGTAAAGAATTCTTACTGTGTAAGTCACTGTGTGGATCTCACATAAAAATGAAAATTGTGCGGCCGAAAAATATCTTTCTCTTTTCCATCTTCATATGTTCGTACAATGTCAAACTCATCCTTTATGAGAGTGCATTGCCCCGGCTGAGCAGTTTGGGGTAACAAACTTTGTACGCATCAAGATATCCGACTCTCCTTTCCTGCAAGCATACTTACGGTCGCCCACAGCTAACAGTGTCCCGAAACCCGAATCGGCCCACAAAAACACTAGATTCACAGCCCACGTAGCTACGAAATAATAAGGGCTAATAATACATTGAGTACCGATGAGTGATTCATAAAAGAACAGCTTCCGTGTCATTGGAACTGTAGTATACCGTACTACCTAAATGAGGTATTATGTGTTTAACCACTTTATGCGATGACTCACATAATCCGTATTGTGGTTCTGAACAATCATGAATCCCCCATAGTTTTCATGGGAGTTTCCTGATTCGTTCATTCATAAGTATGCCCCACTATACTAATCCATCACTTCACCTCTACTCCTTTCTACTTACCTCTTCAACACTTTCTACTCTACCTTCTTCCTCGCAATACATACACATATCATAGTACAGATTATCTCCGTCCGTCACGCCAATCTCTACATTTATAGTGCGCCATTTCTGTATTCATATTTGCGTCCGACATCATTCATCTACCGACCACAGTTTACACACAATACCATCAGCCTGCACAGTGTGCGCACCGTAATGTTAGCACTGTACGGCCGATTCCAGGTCCCAAATCATGCCTCGCCAACCACTCAACCAGGCTTGGGCCTGTCTTCACTGCCACCAGTCTGCAGCTGACCTACAGATTACTACAACACATGGAGATCATTTGTATCATCAACGGATGTGTCTCGGCAACAATGATCCAGGAAATCCCATTGGAACAGTGAATTCTTGTTTCACATGCGAGTATTGTTCCCCCAATGCTACCAACTCGCGAACTATCGTCAACCATTATCGTACAAAGCACAACATTTCCATTGATGACGAACACGACCTCAAATGGCTTCGCCTCCGCTATCAACGTCATTTCCTCCCAGATATCAACATGAATGCCCGGTTTGGTACCCATTACACTCGAACAGGAGCCTTTTCCGGGTCCCCTGACCTCATTAGTCTATCAAATGAGTGCATGCTACGTTCTCTTGATACTGAGGATGAGTACAAGAAGCCTCTATTAGCGGAATATCGCAATAGCTTTGTGTAAGTTTATACAAATTTTTTTTATTCTTTACTAACTTGTTTTAGTGAGGTGTTCGGTTCTATTCCAATCACATTCCATTCCCACGTTAGTGATGCAAATCACAGCGTTCTGGGAACTTTGTTTCGCCGCCTAATCGAACAAAGTGTCAATCCAAGTGTTCCTTTGTCTGCTTTACAGATCAGTGAGACTCGATTCGCTGTTATTGAAGGTTGTTATGAAGCAACACATAGGCCTCTTGTAGGGAAAACTGTCATGACTTTCAATAATTTGACTGACTTTTTTTAGGCTTTCAACTCCGTCATTCTCAATAACCGCCTTTCAGCATGTGGAAAAGAACCCTTGGTTCTGAATCCATACCAGACGAAACGTGCATTAGAGCAACAAATCAAGACACTGCCAGAACAATGATACATTGGCATCGTTGTCGAAATCGTCTCAGTCAAGACAGGTGAGACATTAACCACAAAAGCATGGAATACCATTGCTCGTCTTTGCCACATGTACAATCTTCTTTTGATTGTCGATGAAGCACTGACAGCAGTACGATGCGGCGCACCTTTTGCCTGTCAACGAGAGGCATACCAAGCATTCCAACTATCATTCGTGTTGTTTGGAAAAGGCCTCCGCATTTGTGGAACAGCTTTTTTCAAGAGTGGAGTCACAGTCTCAAAACTCCAATACTCCACTAAAGCTGCCATGGAATTCTGTTTCGAATACAATGATGATTTGTCCTCTGATGTCATTCACTTTCAGGCAATTTGTGAGGCCATTGGCATTATTCGACGCATCAAAAACGAGGATCTACAAGCATGAAGTCGAGTAATTGGTAATAACCTCAGAAATATTCTTCATACCTTGAAACCTGGAGCAAAGGTGACGGGAGTTGATGCTCTACTTTACATCAAACGACAGACCGCGTCTGAGATTGGGATTTACGGTGCTGCGGCTAGAGAACGCAATATACGATGGATCCCCTTCCTTGACATTGGTATGGAGAATCACCAGCAACTGCAGGAACTCTTTGGCCCCAGTCGCCACTCATTGCGAAAGGAGTTGGAGATGTGGCTTTCTCCTTCTGTATGCAAAGGATGCAGCGACTATTTTGCTGAAGGAAAGGTGATTAAGTGTGAGAAGTGCGGTGGTATGTTGTGCATGTATTGCTGGAAGGGATCCAAGCATGAATTGAAGACATGCACAGATGAGAATGGCTCAGGGATGGTTTGAATAATGTATGCTAGTTAGCTTTTAAATTTGCTCATTTATAGCTGATATCATTGAATGCCTGTCATGGATCTACAATAAGTACGACAATGTCGACGATTGACGAAGTAAGTCGGACCTACCCGGGACCTACCCGGGACCTACCCGGGACCTACCCGGGACCTACCGGGTAGGTCGTTACGTACTTCAGTACGTGCACGTGTCGGAAAAAATCGTCGTAACTTTGAACTAAGATTGCACGTGCGAGAAACCGTGAGACTAAGATATTTTTATGTCAACAAATAGAGCAGAATCTGCTCTTTCCAATGGTATATTTAGAAGTTGTGACAGATCAAGACTGCAGCCATAATTGAGAGCGGAAGATGGTGACTTCATATGGGAGGTAGGTGAGGGGCTGAATCCCTCGTCCAATCAGGTTTCCCCCATGGGAGTGATGGGGGAATCCCTATTGGTGCAAAACTCTGGAAAGGTGGGTCCTGTCACTCGATTACTCCACAAAACCTTAAACTTAATCGCGTTACTTCTCACGTAATCACATGTTTTCTAACAGTTAATCATGTGACGGTTCTGCCTAAGATCTAAGCAGTAACCATCATCACAGAGCTTCTCAGTACTACTTCATAAGCTCTCCTGTCAGTACGTGACATAGGAGCTTGTCATCATCATCTACGGAGCTCCCTTCCACAAGGCTAAAGCTATGACCAGCTCCCCTCCATAACAGAGCTCGCCATCACCCACCACGAGCTTGCTTATTCACGGATTCACGCTCAGACCATGTAGTCCCCGAGCACAGACCTTCTCGTCGCCCACTACGGAGCTAAGCCGTCCCCCACCACGGAACGTGAGGACGCAGGGTATAAGAAGGATTCCTACTCATGTAATTTTAGTTTTCTTTCTCTCTTCCTTCCCTAGTTTAGAGTCTTCGATCATAGCATCAATACAAGGTGTCAGAACCTGCTACCTGATCGTAACAAATCACATGCATTTTAATCTTCCACTCTCCCAATGTACTCAGGACCTACCCGGTAGTCACTGGGTGAGTAACCCGAATTATTGCCTCCCGGGTAGGTCGTCTGCACGTCCTAGTCTGGGTGGGTCGCGTGCACATTTTACTAACAGGTAAGTCCTTACCTCTCTACCGTGCCGTGACGGTGGCGTCAATAGCAAACAACGCAGCCTCATGGTGAGTGATGAGCTGCTTCTAGCATAATCAATGAATAGACGGCCTCTGTAGTGGATGGCAGTTAGCTCATATAACAAACATTGATGGAAGATCTCATGACAAAGTGATGACAAGCTGTGTAATTCCACTTGTTGCTTGGTTGTTAGACACTACTTTGACATGACATACGTGGTAGAGGATCTCTTTCTGAGACAGTATCACACAAAAGTGTAACATATATACTTGTCACCTAACGCCAGAGAGGTAAAAGCTGTTACGATCAGGTAGAAGGTCTGACACCTTGTGTTGATGCTATGAATGAAGACTCTAAACTATAGAGGAAAGAGAGAAAGAAAACTAAAATTACATGAGTAGGAATCCTTCTATACCCTGCGTTCTGGTGTTCCGTGGTGCGGAACGGCTTAGCTCCATGGTGGGCGACGACAAGGTCTGTGCTTGGAGACCACATGGTCTGAG